>NW_010585029.1:322409-333950 GCF_000705375.1 Tinamus guttatus | reverse complement strand
ATAAAGTTTAATGCACAAGGAATTTTAGATAGCGGAGCGGACGTTACAGTCATCGCCGCCTCGCAATGGCCTAACAGTTTACCGCTAATGAGTGCACATACATCGTTTTCGGGAATTGGTGGGCAAAGAACCCCAATGCAAAGCAAATGACTGATAAATATTATTGGCCCAGAAGGGGGAACCGCAACCATTAGACCATTTATACTGCCTGGATCCATCTCCTTGTTGAGGAGAGACCGTTTGAGTCAATGGGGCATGCAGTTAAGTATGGGTTTTTCTTAGGGCCACTATCCAGCAGCAGGTCCCATCCATGATCTGGAAAACGGACAATCCTGTGTGGGTAGATCAGTGGCCCCTTCCATGAAATAAACTGCTGCAGTTACACAAATTAGTAGAGGAGCAATTGCAAGCTGGACATATAATTCCTACTACAAGCCCCTGGAACACACCAGTTTTTGTAATTCAAAATAAAAATAATTTCTGGAGACTGTTAACATGACCTTAGAAAAATCCACGAGGTCATCAAAGATATGGGAGCCTTACAGCCCGGACTCTCTTCTCCAGCAATGTTACCTCAGACATGGACTTTGACAGTAATCGATTTGAAAGACTGTTTCTTTACCATTCCACTTGCACTGCAGGATGCACCTCGGATTGCATTTTCTGTACCTTCTATCAATGCTATGGAACCCCATAACAGGTATCATTGGAGAGTTTCGCCACAAGGCATGAAAAATAGTCCTACATTATGTCAACAATTTGTGGCAGCAGTTGTAAGCCCCGTACGCAAGTATTTTGATAATGTCCTCGTCTATCACTATATAAATGACATATTGTTTGCTGCAGAACAGAAGGAAATGGCACAAGAGGCCCTGCATCAGATTACATGAGCATCATTGGGTGCAGGACTAAAAATTGCAGACGAAAAAGTACAGGAAACTCTGCCTCAGCAGAATTTCTGATCATCGAATTTGGCCACAATCATTGACCCTAAAGACAGACATAAAGACTTTAAATGGTCTTCAAAAACTTTTGGGAACTATTAATTGGATCCATCCCTCCTTAGGGTTTTCCACAGAAGAATTACATCCTCTATTTAAGCTTTTAGAGGGAGACACGAGTTCGACATGCCCAAGGAAGCTTACCCCTCCTGCACAAGCTGTGCTTGGCAAAGTCGTGGACAAATTAACCACTCAGACTCTTCGCAGATGAAAGCAGAATTATCCTGTCATTTTTTTTTGTTTTTTATTCTAGCCTGCAACGCTATGGCGTATTAGCACAACAGATACCACAGGACGCATGTCCATTAATAATCTTAGAATGGGTGTATCTATCTCATAATTTTGGCAAAACTGTCACCACTGCTATTCATATCATTGCGATGGTTATTCAAAAAGGAAGAGGCACAGAGCCTAATATTATTTATTTACCACTTGATACAAAACAATTAACCTTTTTGACTCACCAGTCTTTTGTTTTTCAGTGTGCCTCGGCAGATTATCCAGGACAAATAAGTATCCACTTTCCAGGACATACAATCATACAGTCTTTCAACTCTCTTTCTCTATTACCTGTTTGCCATTTGAGTCTTATGCCAATACTCAATGCCCTTACAGTATTTACTGATAGCTCAGGTAAGACAGGCTGTGCACTTTTGGTTGGAAAAATGATGAAGGGCACTGGGAGAGCGACATACATGTTGTCACAGACTCATCGCAAATAGTGGAATTATCAGCAGTTGTCCGCGCCTTTACACGATGGCCCTCTGCAGTTAACATTATAACAGACTCTGCCTATGTTGCAGGGTTAATCTCTAGATTAGAACACTCCTTTTTAAAAGAGGTTTCAAATGAGACCTTTTTTGCGCTTCTTTGGAAGCTTAGATGGATATTAAAAAGAAGGATTTATCTGTACTTTATCCAATGTGTACACTCGCACACCTCGCTGCCTGGACCAATTGGCGAAGGTAATGCTCAAGCAGACAGCCTTGCAGGAGCTGTAGTTCTGCTGGATCGCATTGCACAAGCACGTTTGTCGCATTGCTTTTATCACCAAAATTCAAAAGCATTAAGGAGTTTGTTCCAATTGACTCAGGAACAAGCTAGACAAATCATACAGCCATGCCCAGACTGCCAGCACATTTTACCAGTACCATCCATCGGTGTAAACCCTTGTGGTCTTTCTGCACTTGAAATTTGGCAATCAAATGTGATGCATATACCTGAATTTGGGAGATTTAAATATGTACATTTTTCTGTTGAAACCTTCTCCTCCTGTATTTATGCCTCAGTGCATAAAGATGATGGTTTCAATATTTTTGGGAATCTTTTTGGGAATTTAGGATTAGCCGCATGGATTAAGAGAATGTTGCAAGGAAGTTTGATGTGCTTAATAATCTTTGTTTGCCTTTTAATTTGTATCCCGTGTTTGTTAAAAACAATTCAGTGTTTAATAGACCGTGCCTTGAAACAAGCATTCTTTATAAATAAAGAAGGGGGAGGTGTGGGGGTCTCAAGGACAGACTCGAGAGCAGAGCGACCTTGGGAAAAGGACACTGTTATGCTTGTTGGAATCAAACCACGGAAGTAAATGCAAAAACTAAACAATCTTTTGCTTAGCTATATTAACGCAAAGTTTATGGTAGTAACTGTTTTTTGTTCATTCATACTAGCTGTATTTTGTACTAACTGTACTGTTGCCTGACATTGGCAATCGACTCCGTCCGCCGAGGCGGCCAGGCACGTCCAACCCGTGCCCGGGCCAAAGAGCACAGACACCAATATGAGGATGCTGCAAATGGCGTTTAATATACGCAGGTTGGATCTTATAAAGGTAGCAAAGGTGGAAGCATGCCTATATAGCCAATAAGCGTTGCTCTTTACCTAATATGGCATATGCCTTAGTTCCCTATTCTTCCCGTACCTCGCGAGATCTTCCGAGCGCCGTACCCTACACTGTACTTTACTTATTGTTAGTGTATATCTGCTTAGTTTCTTATTATGTGTTTAACGATTGATTGATCGTTTAACTAAGTCATGGCTGTTCAACTAAAAACTAATAAAGAAGGGTGAGATGTGGAGGCATAGTACCTTGCTAGTAGATAATAGATGCCTGTTAGTAGACAGTTAATCACAAGGATGCCTTGGTAGTGGACGGTTGACCACAAGGACGAATGTCTTATCAGCCAGGAGCAAAGCAGGAAAAGGAGGAGGACTACAACCGCATGTGGAATGTCTTGTCAGCAGATGAGGGACAAAGCACGGAGAAGAAGAAAACCACAACTGCATGGCTGCCAAGATGCTGATTGGCTGTAATCTTTGCAACACTTGTGTTAAAAGGGTATGAAAGAAGTTGGTTTGAGAATAAAGTTGTCTCACTCTGCATCCCAGACTGAGTCTGTTCTTCCGCAAGGTGCAACAGAAAGTAAGAAATGAGAAAGCATGAATGAATAAACAGCGTGAAGTATGGGAAACATTTTAGAATTAACTGAGAACTGAGCCTTGAAAGTCAGGCCAGCATTTTAGGGATTCTGTGTTACTAAGCTGCGGGCTGCTGTCAAAAAGATAGGGTAGAGGAAATGTTTCGTGAGATCTAGCTGGGTCCCCATTATGTCGCAATAAAATAAAAAACACTGTAGAGTATGTGCTTGCAAAAGCCAAAGCAATATTGCATGCAAGACTACAAAAATGAATTTTATTGGCTTCATCAGACATTTATCTTGTTCTTGCTCTCTCTGCGGGAATTAGCTGGATTTGAAATTACAGGTTTGATTATGCAGTCATCTTATTCTGCAATTGTATAATCTGCAAATTCTGCGTGCTCCTGAAGGGCTGTTAGTACCAGTATCTCCTGTCACCTCACAGAAGGCAATTTGCAAGATTAAGCCTATAACCTCTATTAGGAATTATGCCATTTATCAAATATTCAATGACACTGGCAAAGAGCTGAGTTGTAAAAGAAACAAAAATCTGAGCTGTCGTGCTTTAGAAACATATCATAAGAACTATATGATGCACAGGTTGTTTGAAAATAAGATTTGGTGTTGGGATCCATTGTGTTGCTACCACTACCAATTATTGGCACTGGCGATACTGCTGTACACAAGATACTATCTCAGTCATTATAGTGGGGGGGTTGATTTTGTGCCAGATTACAGTGCTTCCGTGTGTAGTTTGAGGCTGCTCCAGAAAGGCTTCGTTTATGTGTTAAGCCCATTTTAATCAGAAACCACTGACCACAATGCCAACCAAGAAAGATTTTTGGCTAACAGGTCTTTTCCTTTTTTTCCTCCACTGAAGCCTGAAAAAAATGAGACCTTTTTAATAGAAAATAAAGTAAAATAAAACTAATATTTTGTTTAAAATGCAAGATAAATTTAAACCTTATGTGCAGGAATATAAAGGTTTTTCTACAATCTGTTAGTGAAACGTAAAAATAAAGTTATTGTGTTACCAACACGTGGCATCCCATGGCAGGGTTTGCTTTGCTGGCTGTTGCTTCAAAAGGTGCAGAAAGTACTCTAAATGTCCCAAGCAAGGCCAGATTTTGAGAGATGTCAGAACTTTCATGATAGCCATGTAGAAAAAGCAAACCAGCCTCTAATCTGAAACAGTGACCTTCAGAGTAACTGTTCTCAAATTGTATTAAACTGTATTACTGAAGACACACAGTCTCACCTCCTGTTCTAATATCAAGCAGATTGCCTCTGATAAGTCTTTTCTTTTCATGACTTCTGCGTTTGCCAAGTTTTAAAACTCTTGAAAGTAAACTTAAAATTGATTTGTTGCAAAGCTAAAAATGGCAGCAGGCCTGGTATGGTATGAACTGCAGAAATCCGTCCATCACGGCCCAATGCTCTTTTTGGCTTGTTGTTGTGAGCAGTAAGTGGGAATATTAAAGTGTGTGGCGAGGCTGAGGGGCCCTTTTCTCCCGTTCAGGTATGGGGCTTCTGCTGTGGAGGAGCATCATGTGCGTGTGAGAGACGTTCCCAACACTGCCTGCTTCCTGTGTGTGTGGGACAGCGCTGACCTGTTTCGTGTCTACTGTGGTTTTTGTTGGTTGCCTCATATAAACACAGTTTCTCTTTTTTATTTTTTTAACATGTCTGTGATGCTGAAAATTAGTCTTAAAGGACAACGTAAGACAAATAACCAGTAAACTCGACTAATCATTATTGATGATATTCCTGGTGGAGGGAATTTAATCAAATTGGGTCACTTAAGTTAAACAACAGTCGATATATATATTAGTCTACCTCAGGAAACTGTAGAAAATCTACCGATAATAGGATCCCATCACTTTAGCAATGTTTTTCATTTAATTTTTATGTGTTATTATTGAAAAGAGAGATGAAGGCTTCAAAAAGTGCAGTGCGTTATGTAACTAAAATTACGCCATTATTTGTAATCCAGAATTCCTGTATTTCTAAATAGTTTTTAAGTCTTTGGCTTTTTAATGTGTAGTGAAACCACACTTTGTCAATGTATGACATAGAAGATTTTTTTTTTCTCTCTTAAATAATCTAATTCTTTTCTGAAATCGCAGCACCCTGGAAGTATGCAGACACTCCCTGCAGTGGTTCGTACTCAGAATTGAATGGCTTGTGCTTTAATAGAAAAAAATGTTGGTCTGGAGAGAGGTAGTCCTGGGTATTTTTCCTTTGGCTAGGAAGGAAACTAACATTCTAAAACAAAACAGCCTGCAAACATTTTTAGTTCCTTGCATGTAGGAGAAGGTACATCAGAACCTTCAGGTTCTTTCAGAACCTGATCGTTTTTCACTCTGCAAATATTTTATTTGGAGTGGAGAAACTGCATAAACATAGTGTTTAGAAAAGCAGAAGGAAAGCCACCAAAACTCCAAAA
Source organism: Tinamus guttatus (assembly GCF_000705375.1). Next base: position 328,086 of record NW_010585029.1, on the reverse strand, counting down.
AAGAAGCTTTCTTATCTGAAATAAGAAGGAATATCAAGAATCATATTTTGCATGTCTAGAATTTTTGGAATATTTATTTGTGCATAACCATTTTCACCTGTAGATTTTTTCAATCTGGGTATATGTTGTGATCCTGCAGTTTTTCTGATGCCTAAAGTCCTACACCTCTGTTAGAGGTGTCCAAAGGAACATGCGAGAGAAGAACTACTGGGGTATCGTACAGCTTGGGTATCCATTGGTCCTGTTACTACATAAATTTTACCTGACACTGCTAAAAATGGTGTTAAAATGTCTTTTTCACTTGAATTTATGTCATACCAAAAAGATTCAAAGATAAAGCTCTGAAGATGACTTTTTTAACAGAGATTTTGACCCTGGAGGCATTTTCACACAGGTTTTATCTGCTTATGATATAACTTCTATGGCTGTGCTCCCAGGGGAAAAGAAAAATACATTTTTCTGTGAAAATAGCCCAAACTAAATCAGTAAGTGATGTAAGAATTTCAAAACGAAAAAGAATGGCAATATGTGTGTTTTACTTTTAGGTCTGTTTCTGCAACTGTTGATTGAAAAATTCTTACCTGGGGGGAGAATGTAAGGAGGATAGAGCCAAACTCTCCTCAGTGGTGGCCAGTGACAGGATGAGGGGTAAGGGGTGCAGGTTGAAACCCAGGCAGTTCCACCCCCATATGAGGAAGAACTTCTTTACTGTGAGGGTGCCAGAGCCCTGGAACAGGCTGCCCAGAGAGGCTGTGGAGTCTCCTTCTCTGGAGATCTTCCAAACCCACCTGGATGCCACCCTGTGCCCCGTACTCTAGGTGTCCCTGCTGGAGCAGGAGCGGTTGGACTAGATGATCTCTAGAGGTCCCTTCAAACCTCAACCACTCTGTGATATCACAATCAGAGAATCAAGGTGGTTCAAGGCTTTGTAACCCCACAGGTGCCAGAAGAAAAAGCATTTTGCTCCTTCATTGTTCCAACTTCATCTTGTTGCACCTTTGTTTGATTATGCAAGCTACTAGAACCAACAGTAAGCGATACTCTAGAATTGCCATTTACAGTAACCTAAAGTAAAACTTTGCTGTAATTATTGTATTTTGAGTAATTCAGCTGCAAGTTAGAATTAGTAATGCTAAGATGGCTTTTTTGAAGAAAAACATTTTGATTCAGTTTGGTTTTAAATAAGTCATACAGGAAAAAGTGTGAGTAATAAATTATACTATATGTCAGTAAGACTTCAGACTTACCTACAATGCAGTAAAACTAAGGGTTGCATAATTGCTGGAACATAAAGGTTTCAGAGAATGATGTGAACTGGTTTACTGAGGAAATGTTGGATCATCCTGACTGATTAGATGGTCTATACTCCTCTGACTGATTTTCTCTGTTATTTCTAAAAAGTCTGTCAGCGTGTTTTGATGTATTTGTATGGACCCCACTCTCGTGCTTTGTAACAGTGGATGCATTTATCCTCACGTCAACCTTTTGGGTGATGTTAACTGCAGTGGAACACCAAGTGGCTTACCTGAGGTAACACAGGAAAAAATTAACACTTCCCTGCTCTTTCCTAGCTCATTCTTCCCTGTGGCAGGTTGCTTTTGATTCCCTGGAATAAAGTGGAGGTTGGGTAGGTAGAAAAAGCTACTTGTGGTTCACTGAGAACGTTAGGGAATGGTGGCATTCCCTGCTGAGTTATTTTGTTATTCCTCTTTCCTTTAGGGAGCCCTGCCCTTTGCAGACAACATGTTTGAACTTGGCTAGGGAAGAATTGGAGGTGTGCCCTCTCGTACAGGTATGGATTGCCAAGTACATCTAGGAGTGCAAGTTGCTCTGTGAATAGGGTCACCCTCACGCAAGCAGAATTTCCTGTGTTTTTATATGTTTACATTATGTTGGAAGGTGGATTTCAAGTACAAATGGCCAAAAAAATGGCCTGAGCATGAGTTTGTCATCCTCTGTGATTTCTGAAAGTGTTTTTCATTCTTTGCAGATCTCTAGAACTTGATGTTTACAGGTCTTCTGAATTTACAACCAGTCTAGTATATGGACTGGATAAAAGCCTATTTTGGAAGCTGAAGCTTCCTGCAGAAGTGTCTCTTCTGGACTCAACAAGATAGACTAGCTGTACTGTCAAAGTGATGGCTCACTGTTTCATATGAACTGTCCTGGGATCTGTAATCAGAAGTACAATTTCAGTTATAGTTTTACTTTTTTTTCAACATGAATATTTTGTAAAATTGTTTAAGGCTTCTTATGAAATTGCTAAACTGCTGAGACCTATTAATTTTAAATTACTTAAGATCTTTTTCTTCTCTTGATAATACACCCTAGAGAATGATGGTGCATAGCTATTACAGTGCAATATACCAGGGGCAGTACAGGTATTAATTACATTTTTTGAAGTAATCATGAAGTAGTTAGTACTTCACACAGAGACTATCACCTCCATGCATAGTAATAGGAAAATAGAAGAGTAGATTGGTAGAGAAGTCACTTTCTAGAAACTCTGAATAGAATGGAAAATGCATGACCCTATTCTCATATGCTTTTTTTTTTTAGTCATTATTTAACTTAATCTAGATAAGGGAAAAATACTCATGTATGTGTATGGAAAGACCTTCTGAATCATCTAGTGCATCATATTTTACTGGTGTGCCACTGTTCGTCACTATTTTATGGTTTCTCTGTCATTCCTGTCCTTCAGCAGTGAAAGAGAAATTATTCCTAAGAAGACTCATTGCAGTGCTGTACTTTTTCCAGCTGTTGCATGCTGCAGAAGTTGCTTTGGCCACTGAAAAAATCTATCAGTTGCATCTTTCCCTGCTAATAGGGAGGTGGGGAGCCTGATTCATATACATGTATTTTCTGACAGTTTTCCTTCAGTCTGTTCATGCTTTGCACCTTGCACTCCTGAGTGGACCTTCAAATGTGTTGCTACTAGATACTTACAAAGAAAGCCCATCTGGAGATGGACTCGAAACAGAAAACTTGGTATGATCAACACATCACTTAATTTAATCTCACTAACAGGCTGAGCAGTGGCACTTTCAATTACTTCATTTAGATCATTTCAAGCTGCAAAATGAATCTTTATTGAGGTAGCTTTTTGTCAGAAGGAAGGTCTTCTACATTATACATTTTCCCTATACCATAGGATACTACTGTTAATAATTAACAAGCCCCCCCAGAAACACTTGAAATGGTTGAAAACTTGTAGTATTGCAAAAGAGGAAGTTCTAGAAAAAGACAGGATCTGGTAATGGCAACCTGAAGTCAGCTGAAGCCGGAAGCATCACCAGTTCCAGTCCTTTGTCTGTACGCCAAACATGCAGCTTATCTGATTCTCGGTATGACTGTCCACATTTAGTCCTAAACAGACATCCTCTGTAGTTCAAAAAAATTAAACTTTTAGTCTTTTTAAAAGGAAATAACCCCAGGCGCCAATACAGATTAGGGGTTGACCTGTTGGAAAGCAGCTCCACAGGGAGGGATTTGGGAGTCCTCATTGTCAACAGGTTAACCATGAGGCAGCAGTGTGCCCTTGTGGCCTAGAAGGCCAATGGGATCCTGGCTGCATCAGGAGGAGCGTTGCCAGCAGGTCAAGGGAGGGGATCCTGCCCCTCTACTCAGCTCTGGTGAGGCCTCAACTGGAGTATTTGGTGCAGTTCTGGGCTCCCCAGTACAAGAGGGACATGGAGCTTCTAGAGAGGGTCCATTGGAGAGCCACAAAGATGATTAAGGGACTGGAGCATTTGTCACATTAGGAAAAACTAAGCAAGCTGGACCTGTTTAGCCTGGAGAAGAGAAGATTGAGAGGAGATTTGATCAACATGTTCAAGTACCTGAGAGGTGACTGTAGGGAGGATGGGACCAGGATCTTCTCCATGGTGGTTGGTGACAGGACAAGGGGTAACGGGTGTAAGTTGAAACACAGGTAGTTCCATCTCCATATGAGGAAAAACTTCTTTACTGTGAGGGTGACAGAGCCCTGGAACAGGCTGCCCAGAGAGGTTGTGGAGTCTCTGTCTCTGGAGATCTTCAAAACCCACCTGGATGTCACCCTGTGCCATGTGCACAGTTGCAGTTGTCCCTGCTGGAGCAGGGGGGGTTGGACTATAGGGTCTCTAGAGGTCCCTTCCACCCTCAACCATTCTGTGATTCTGTGATTCTGTGAAATACAGTACAAAAGGGAGATATTGTACAGAAGGATTGGATTTCTCTGGGAACTGACCAAAGATTTTTCAAAGTTTTCTACTGAAAACAGTAGTGCTGCAAGTAACACTTTGATGTCTCTTGCTCAGAAAGTGCCTTTGCTTGTGTAATGCTTTCTGCTTTTCTGCTCCTGGAGCACAAGCTAGAGAATAATGTTTATCAATTGCATTTTTTTCCTGTTCTTTAGGTGTTACATATGATAGCCCTTGCCATGTTTTATTGTTGTTGTAGATATGAGTGGAATTTGAATGCTCCTCTGTTTTATTTCTTATCAGAAAAAGTTGAGATAGGAAATTTGAATGTGCTTGGTTCCTCTAGTTTGAAGTCTACATAGTCTTTTCCTCTGTATAGAGGGGAAAAAAAAAGTCTAAGTCTCCCTGCACAGACCTAGAGGAATAGTGCTCTTTGTAGAACATTGTCAAATCTTGAAGCAGAACCTTAACAAACTGGCTTACAGGAAACACACATCAAATTCCTTATAGTATTTCCAAGGCAGCTGTTGTGCTTTCAGTACTCAACAGTGGATAAGACTGTGCTTTGGATCATACTAGAGAGCCGTGTGTGATGGGTTATTGGGAATGGTCTGAATTTTGCCTGTAGTCCATGGACTTCTGAACACAGGTAAGCTTGGACTTGCGTGCAAGGTTCGGTCTGTGTCTGAAGACCATTCAGACATGGCCAAAACAAGCCATGAGAATATGTAAATCAGACTAAAAATTAAAATAAAAACAAAAAAGCTTTCTTTCAATGTGTAATTAATTATTTGTATGATACAAAAAGTCCTAAGTTTCTTTTCATAAATAGAATAAACCTTGTGGCACAGCTTTCTAGGAAAGAAAAATTCCTTTTTGTATCTTCTGCCTTTTATCCCCAGGCAGCTTTTAGAATGTCGGTCTGTTTTTTTCCAAAACAGTAAGCTCTTTTAAGAACACTAGTAGAACTTAACAGGAGGAAAAAATAAAACTATCAGTAACAATTAACTGGTGAAACCAGTGTATGATAAATTAGTATGAATTAGTATAGAAATCACTGATTTCCGTCTGATGAGCAGGTGGAGCATCCTCCTGGTGCCCTCTAGTTTCCTCTGCAGCTGCGGCTCCAAGCTGCCTGGGGGAAGAGCCAGCCCTCTTGGGGGAGCTTGAACACCTCTGTTCCCAGGAGCAGACTGTGAATCTCTTGAATTCTGGCTCCAAAGAAGAACAGTTCCTAGGGCGAGCAACCAAGCTGCCCTCATGTCTCTGCAGCCAGACTGTCCTCACATACTGCACCAGCAAGCTAGGAGCCAAGGCCCTTGCTAGGGCCCTCCTAGGGCTAAGCATGTGCTGCAAACATAGTTTTGGACACAGTTTCCTCCTTTGTGTTTGTCTTTGAGACTGCAAAGAAATTGCTAAGGTTGCAGTGTCTGGTGTTATTTTAAAAACTGCTAAGACTCCTGTGTGACTAGAGTCCTGTGTGACAGTAAATT
>NW_010585029.1:306342-322373 GCF_000705375.1 Tinamus guttatus | reverse complement strand
CTGCTGTGTTTGACTATCGCATTGGAATGTCAGTGCCTCCACTATTCCTTTTGAAAGGCTTCAGAAATAGGTGAGCACCCTGTGTTTGTTTTCCTTGAGCTGTCCCAACCTCCCCCCGGGATGGAGAGCTGGGAGCCAAGGGGTTAACGCAAGCTGCAGGGCAGGGCCTTGCTGGGCTGGACCCCATCCTGCAGCACCGGAGTGAGGGATCCCCAAGGTGGTGCCAGGTCCAAGAACCAGGATCAAGGGGCAAAATCACAGTGATGAGGCAGGTCTGAGCTCAAGCCGCGAAGTCCATAGTGTGGGATCGATGGCCACAAGTGGGGCTGAAACGGGGGCTGGCCCTGAGCAGGGTGAGGAAGGCCCTGGGATGTGTAGGGACAGGGAGGCCTGAGGGTGAGCACTGGGCCTGGACATCATCTTTTAAGTAGACGTGTCTAAAGTAGAATACTCTGGTTGTTTCTTTAAAGGACAGAAATTATCTCCAGATAGAGTAGAAGAATATTTTGAGGTAAAAAACTCATAATGTAACAAGACTTTATAATGAGTTTTATATAGATCACTGAGTACTTTTATGATGATAACAGCACTCCCTCACTGCTGAGACAAGCTAGTTTTGAGCCGTTGACCTGTAAAATAGGAGAGATGACCATTCCCTGGAGATATCTAGCCTATTGTTTAGTTTTTAATGTCAAAAGCTTTCATTGCACCTTGCAAGATATTAAGCTTTGGTGAATTTTGGGTTGGGCGGACAGGAGGGAGCAGGTGTCAGGTGAGACTGGTTGTGAAAGAAAATATGCATTTAGTTAAATGTTACAGTGTAATTACATGAGTATTCCTAACAACTGAATTTTACTGATAGTATTAACTTCTAAAGTGTTATTTTTATCTGACTTCATTCTGCTGGGTATTGCATAAAACTGTTGAAACTATGATACTGTATAGAAGATAGTTAAAAATGGGCATTTCATTGAACATGTATTTTAAGAAGAGATGGGGAGAGTTTATGTCCAAAACAGAGGTGAAAATCTGAAATAAGAGAGGAGCTGTGCGTTTGGGGCAGTAGGAGGCTTTCAAATGTAGATCTGCATGCAATTTTAACATTTCTTTTCTAATAACACTCATAACATTTCTTTTCTAATAACTCTTTTCTAATAACACTTAACATTTTCTTTTCTAATATTGTTTACACAATGGTCTCTAATAAAGACACAGACAGAGCACAGAAACTTGAGAGAATGTCAAAGAAATATCAGAAGTATCATGGGAATGACTAGTATGACTTTTTTAAAAAAACTTTTGAGCGGTGTTTTCAGAAGAAAGCTGAAAATAGAAAGGGTTTCAACAACTGTTGGCAAACAGTATGTGTCAGACATTTTGCTTAGTCTAGATACACATGGACATCATAAATATATAGGACTGCCTGTAAGAATGCATCATGGTGAAATGAGCCTTTCTTCTCAGAACATACCCATATAACATTGTGAATATTGGTCATTGGCCTAAGTCAAAAAGTGTAGTATTTCAGTGTGCTCTTTTAGCGTGTAGTTCTTTTGGTCATATTTCTGATAATGATTAAATCTGTGAAATCACCATTTTTTTTAAGGTATAATTTGTCTCTCTTATGCTTGCTATGAGTAAGCTGGATTATGATTGTTAGGTCTGTTTCTCATGCTTAGAGATCTGAGAGGATACTGAATACCAAATGTTGGCAAAAGATTTTTTTAAACCAAATTCCCTCAAAAAAATCAACACGAAATAGAGACAACCTCAGAAATGATACCTCGGTTCTTCTTTATCAACATTAAAATTAGTTGCTTTAAACATTTGAATGCAGCAGTTAATGCTGTCTGCCAAATGCAACTGAGGACTTCCCTGTAAATTGAAGATTACTAAAGCAAAGAGTTATCTAATTCTAGTTGATATTTTCAGAGTTTCAGTAATGATGAAAAATACGTTACAATAATTTTCAGGAGCTTTTGAAGGCTTTTTTTTTGTGTTGTGTCTTTGTTTCGGGGAAAAAGATGGCTTGCATATGTGGGTCATATGGTGAACTGTGGTTTGGCACAACACGTTAGATGTCTTTAAGCAGTAGGTGGTTATGCTGCAGGCAGCATGTAATGAACCTGGTGGTTGTGCCTCGGGAAACCTTACCCTGTGGTGAAAGCAGTGGTTGCCGTGTGCCTCCCTCAGTGCCTCCACATGCCCTTCAGCATGTGTGAAGTCTGCACCCACCCGTCTGGGTGCAGGTCCTGTTTGTTCGCCTGCTGCATGTACCCAGCGCTCCCTCTTCCTTCATGGTGAAAAGAAAAATTGTGACCCGAGAAAGCTTCAGCCTAGAAGGCCACTTGTCTTTATTTGTACTGAGGTCTGCCCCTGCTGAGAGTTCAGATGTTGTTCTAGATTTCATCTGGATCGTTTATTTTCTTGGAGAAAGAAATTCATCTCATGTACATGAAAATCTGTTCTCCTACCATTAAGCTGAATAAAACTGCCTATTCAGTACTACAGTCAGCAGTTTGCTTATATTTTTATACATGCATTTCTGTCATCAGTTTGTTTCTTCTAAGGACTCTGCTCCCTACCGTTCCTACCCCATCAGCAAGTGAAATTGCATCATTTTCCTTCCCCATCCCTCAGGCTTGTCCTGAAACTCTGAGGAGCTTTGTCCTTTTAACAGACTCCCTTCTGTCCCAGGTCCAAGAACAAAGACAGTGCTTTCATTTTTTCCTACCTAATTGGTGCGTTGTTTATATTTTTTTTCTTTCTTTTGGTAGTTCTGCTTGTTACAAAATACACTAATTTTCTGAAAGAAGCAGTAAGGCAAATCTGCTTTTGTGTCTCTAGTAAAGGATTTAAAAATCATAATCAGATATTGCAATGTCATTCTCAAGGGAAGACTTTTTGATACCACCATCCCAACTGCCTTGAACGCAGCTATAGCCAGAGCAGAAGTAGCGACCTATTTGTCTTTGGGACTGACCATGACCTAAATGGTTGCTGTAGGAGCAATCATGAAATAACATCTCTGCAGCCTCCAGAGCAGGAGGAAAAAGCCTTGTCAGGAGCGCACTAAGCAGACCCTTGCTCTTCCACTTGCCCACTGTCTCGTGGGGCCCAGGAGAGCCGGTAGATGCTGAGGAGGCTGCAGTGCCTACGCGCCACGTCCTCCTGCAAGGGGTCTTACCTTTGTCATAGCACAATTAAAGATTAATTATCCCAGAGACACAGGCTGAAAGGGAGTGTGAATCTGTTGCCTTGTGGGAGAGCACCCACTAGGGTGCGACGAGAACTCTTCTAAATCCTATTTATGTACTTTATTCAGCAACTGCTTTAGAAAGAGAGTGGGGAATCTGATTTTTTTTTTTTTTTTGTCTAATGTTTCAAATTTTCATTTCGCAGTGAAAATCTTATCCACTAGTCCTGAAGTGATGGGTTTCCTCCACCGGAAACATTATTCAGTTGTGTCGTAAGAGGCAGAAAAGCCCTGACGGAAGGGGAAGGTTCCTCACTTCACCTCTGAGGGGTTAATGGTACCATCAGCAACTAGAATGGCTGGGAATACAGATTTTAAAATGGGCATTTCTTCATAGGCCACAAACCAGAAGACAAAGTATAAAATGAGAGAGGAGGGTCCCTCCTCTTCCCTCCCCATAGGGGGCCGTCGTGTTCCTGCCCAGTGTTGCCTAGTGTGTGTGTCCAGGCCCTGTGGCACCATCGGTCCTCGCTGTCCCTGCCTGCACCAGGCCAAGGCCACCCTGGCGCCATCAGCCCGAGGTACCCAGGGTGTCCTGCCCCCGATCCTCCTCCAGCATGGACCTCAGAGCCCTGGTTCGGCTTCTTTCCAGCCTGATCTCCTGCTGCTCATGGCAGGACCCTCCCCTGGACCATCGTTTTGCCGTGTCCGGGGTCTGCGTGGGACCCACGGAGCAGTGCCCGTCCTGCCTGCTCAGCGCTGCAGGACCAGGCCCGGGTGATGCAGGCAAGGCCATGCGGCATCCTCAGCTCCCAGCATCCGTCCTCCAGCCCTTTCCTGAAGATGCCGGGTGTGCTGTTCCTCGTGCCCTGCAGAGACGGTAGCCCAGGCTGAGGGGACGCTTTGAGCGTGTGAAGGCACCCGCTTCCCTGGGCCGGGCAGGGACCACCAAAGCAGAGCGCGCAGTAGAGATCCGGGTCGGCAGACGGCGGTGTTATTTGTATGCCAGGCCTTGCTCCAAACATTACATATGAGTTTCACCTAATTGCAGTTTAATTAATAACAGGCCTTGGAGCAAAGACCAGGAAAAGGTCTCTGTAAAGTTGAATCCCTCTCATGTCACTGCCAGCTCCTGAAATCCAGTTAATGAACGGAGGTCCTTGGCTCCGGTAGGAGCGCCTCACCAGGGAGGTGATAAATATGGGTTAGGATATACCCTGGGTGAGGGGACGTGTGATAAACATTGGATGAGATGTCCTTCGTGTGAGGGGAGGCCTCTCGGGGGCTCTTTGAGTGACAACAGCTCCTCAGAGGAGTGTCCTGCCCTCCGTCATTAGCAGTCTGCGAGGCTCTCCCGGCGCTACTCGCTATGCAGCTGCAGTCGCAGGACTGCTGGCTGCGAGAAGGGAGTTGTGTTTTTAGCAGCATAGAGAAAAAAAAGAAAACAAAAACCAACGAGGTGCTCCCGGGGAGGCTGGAGCCCAGTGGAGCCCAGCCAGCAGCGCTGAGGTGCTCAGCCCCACCACAGGGCGCAGGACGGGCCCCCACGGCCCCCGGCTGCTGCCAAGGTCCCTTGGTGCCAGCTGGACACAGCTCGGGCCCTGCAGCTACTTTCTCTCCAGGGCCTACATTAAGGGCCTCTTTCTTCCCTGGATATATCTCCGGTTCATATTAACTGTCATTCGGTTGTTATATTGCCTACCTCCTAAAGGTTAGGTTTGCCCTAAGGAACTCCTGCAATCTTCTATTAAAAAAAAAAAAGAGGAAAAAAAAAAAAAAAAAAAAAAAAAAAAAGGAAGCCTGAATGTAGCCTGAGGAGAAGCGAACATTTCCATTATTGTCATTGGGAATCTTTTCAGAAACACAGTAAATACAGCTTGGTCTTCAATTGCCCTCTTTATTGTCATTCCAGGAATGTCCAGGATTTTAGGATTTCATTTTATCTAAAGGAAAAAAAAAAGGCAAAGCAAAAACATGGTATTTCTTACTCCTTTAATTGTGATTTTGTTCTTTGAAGTTTAGCAATGAGTTTGTACTATTGTCATGTAACTGCCTGAAGTAAAATTGTATTACCTGTAATTTTATTGTTTTAGCAATTCTTGGAGGAAAAAAATAAATAAAAAAGCACACCTGTATGTGCAGTTTGCTTACTCACTACTTTAAAGCCTCAATAGAAACTGCCTATGTTGTGCAATAGTCAGCATTTTGCTTATATTTTTATGCATACAATTTGTCATCAGTTTGTACCTCTTTAGGCAATGATTTCTCTTCCAGTTGCAATGATCAAAAAAAAAAAATGTTTCATGATGCTCTTTGGCAAGAGGCAGAAGAAGGTGTAGAAATGGAGGTATCGTAAACCAAAGCAAGGTGGCATTTCAGTTGCAGGTAATATGCCGTTTGGACATAACATCCTATAGCCAATCATATTTCCTATGTGCAGAAAAATCAGCCAGACTTTTCCAGGAGAAAAGAATTTTACATTTAAGAATGTATCAGTAAAATAGCATACAAATAATAAAATTATTCCAAACTGGGAAAAATTGTAGAGGTCAATGAATTATCTAGCATCTAGTGACTTTTGCTGGATGATACTTTTGAAGTTGTTCCTAGCCCTTTCCTGTGACCATGTTTAAAATTCTCCTGCAGCTCACAAACTGTAAGTAAGTAATTCCAAGGCAAAAATATCAAGATACAGAGAAAAGGTGAACTGAGTGCCCTTCTTTGCTCTCCTCTCCATTGCACCCCTTTCCCAGATATTGGACACTGTCAGCAACACTATTAAGTCAGTTTTGGCCGATATATGATGGTCATTTGGGGATAGATTTCTTTACCATATAAGGTGAGATAGATCTTTTTGTGCGGGGAAAAAAAAGGCAACGGGTAATTTGAGTTTTTTTTTTTTCTTTAATGATCTCATATCTTAAGCAGAGTTTCAAGACTTTCTATTTCACCAGAGAAAATTGTTTGCTCAAAGATCATTTTGGAGAAGGAATAAAGGGTGTGCTGTTGCGACAAAGTAAATAACTTCAGTAAGCTAATTATTTGCCATAAGCAGCTGCATTTTTAGAGATGAACAGAATGATATTAGATCTGAGATTCCAATTTCTGGAACAGGGATCAGAGAAGATTAATATAAGCAGAGAAGCAAAAATTAGTCCCTGTAATGTAAAGCAATAAACAAGCAAGCTGTTCCTTGTTTGCATGTTATTTTTCAGCTTTTACTACCCTCCAAACTGGCAAATCTCTTGCATTCATTTCTCTTCTCCACTTTTTTTTTCTGTTAACACATTCTAGGATTGTAATTCTTTCCAATGCTATATATTTAAAACCTGTTCATTATTTATTCATTCTTTAAGATTGGATTGCTACATTGTAGGCAATGTACTCTGTCAACCTTATACAAGATACAAAAACAGTTGCCAGTGATAAATCTTGCATGTACTTCAAAATTAAATACAGTGCTTATAGCTAATTTCAGGCTGCCCTACAGCATTGTTGAGCAGAACAGTTATTGTGATTCAGTACCACACAGCCAGAATACACGGATGGTTGTTTATTAACCACAAGATGAGAGTTTAACACAAACCCCTCCTACTTGGTTATACTTAAACAAGCATCCCTGTTTCTTCAGAAACCCAGGAGAGATTTTTCTCTCCCTCAAAACAGAAAATAGCACCAGGCAGTAATGACCTAATTCAGAACAGGAAACCCCTCCTACATATGAGAACATAAACAAGTATTACCTTAGAACATAAGATAGATGTAAGAGAGATACAACATGGATTTGGAATTATATTTGAAATTAAAAAGTTATCATGGGTAATTTTTTTGTTGTTTGTTTTACCTGCACTGAGATATTTAACCATATTATTTTTGGAAAAGTGCAAGTACTTTACCAAGGAAGACAAATTGTTTCCAGTTACTGAGGGAGCAGCTGAAGCCATGTGATGGGAGCCTCATCCTCTGCAGTTACCTGCCCCCGCTTCCTTGAGTGTCACCATTGTTTTTGCCATGTTCCCCTTTACCTGTAGCAGTGGTATAATGCTGTGGTTATAATACTGGTTAACATACTGACAGGATGACAAAGGGAATATTTTTGGAAGAAATGATCTGGTACTCAGCTTCTACTATAAAAGCAGAGTTGTTTAGAATGAAAAAAAAAAAAAAAAAAAAAAAAAGGGTGTGATGAGAGACAACTTCTAAATTAAAACCAGAATGCTCACTTCTCAATTTCTCAATATCCACCTGGCCTTTGTATCTAGCACACTTCCTTCTGTGTTCACCTGCTAGTTTGTGTTTAGAAATTCCCCCGTCCAAATTCTCAACCCCACACATCTCCTAGAAGACCCCAAACAGAACATAATCGCACAGCTCAGTTTCCTGCACAGTCTTTAAACCCAAAGAATTGGCAAAAAGAGTCAGTTTTTGGCTCCCAAGTGCAGAGTTAAGTGAACCGTTGTTGGTGTGTGCAGTCAGGGGGCAGTGGTACACTCCTCACACCCTTCCTTTCTGCCTCTGCCTGTGATGTGCTCTGTGGTCAGAAACAGTTAGCAAGTGAGTTTTAACAAAACCTATAACTTCAAATCCTTCCTCTACTTTGTAAAATAAAGTTATGAGCTTCCTCCTCTTCTCAGTTATTTTTGGATGTACATCTGGCAGCAAACACAGAATCTTTGAGGAAAGCAGCAAAAGGCCACAACAGGCCTTATCCTTTGGACCTCCTTTGGAAGAAGTTTGATTTCCATATATTGCTTTTACCAGTACAAAATATTTTTGTATGCTATCCTGTAATATCAATTAGAGTGTTTTAAGTGAAGTATACCCTGAGACAAAGAATGAATACAAAGATATAGGTCTCCATACTCATTTCTTCCAGAGAAATTAGAAATGCTACATTACTTACTTAAAAGGTAGCATAGCCATAGGACAATACAGAATTTTAAAATGTGAAAAAATTTAGTTGGCCATGCGCCACTAAAGGAAATTAGTTTCTCAACTTGTGATCAGACGCTTGCATGGAGAGTAACTGTGTCATTCTTTTTGCAGTATTTTTCTGAATTATTTTCCTCCCAAGTGTTATTTAAAAGAATTTATTGGATAGTATCACAGCTCCCCTCTGGGTGGGTGGCTAGAACTGAGGGATGTTCTTAATACAGATGACTTTTATGGATCACACAGTCTGGAAACCAGCTTCTTCAAGAACATTGCAGTCTATTTAGGTAGGAGAGTGACATTCGTTATTCCAGGCAGTGAGAAGGCAGCTGCTTTACTTGGGGCACTGTGCCCTCGTAAACAAGGATCTGTTCCCAGGCTATCTGCAAAATAGTTTTCAGAGGGCTATTTGCACCATCATTGTGGGCACCATTTCCTTGTTGATTTGTGTCCTCACCCCCCTGGCTAACTCCCACTGTCTAGACCTGAGCCATCCTTCATCGCCGCTGTGGTAAAGGAGTAAATGAGATAACTGCATTGCATTATTTGGCCTTCTGTTTTCTTATACTCCTCCACTTTGTGATGAATTATTATTTCTTTCTCACATCAAGTGTTTTCTGCAGTACAGTTCAATTGGCGTTTTTGGGAACCCTGATGTTAAATGACCTATTCTCTGCATAAGTAGAAGGTTTACGTCTCAGAGTGCAAGATTTATGTTCTTGCCTGAGCGAGGCTATGTAGGCTGGTAGACTGTGTGAATCGGTGTGTGCTAGTAAGATTTGACCCTGGGAATTTCTCAGAATAGCTGCAGCCTCTCTTGAGGGTCTGCCCTCCCCTTTCCTCAACGAGCATGTAGCTGGTAATAGGCCACATGAGGAACTCACACAAGGAGCTCATCTGGCTCAACACGAAATTTGGGCTGTGCTCCCTGAACCAGTTCATGGTGGGTTTGCACAAGCACTGGGCTGGCCTAACAAAGGACCTTAAAACACGCAGGCAAAAGGAGCGCACTGTGGGCACTTGAATTTGATCTGAGGAACTTCATCTTCATTCATTCTTGGGGGGCAGGGAGGGGAGAGAACATTAATGACTATGTCAATCAAGTATTTTCCTGAGAGCCAAGGATTTCCAAACTGCCTCTTACTTGGGGATGCTTCTTTCTCAACACACTGTGAGACTGCTAGATAAACACATTATGCTTCTATCAAGTTATAAAAATGTCTTTTTAAGGGACATCTTGAATTACTTATTCTGATTGATTGTGTAGATGCACTTTTTTACCCAGCTAAAAATAACCTTCTACATCATCGAATAATGGCTCTTGCCACTCCAGATGCAGGAAAATGGAACTCAGTTCTTCCCTCTTCAGCAGGTTCAATCGTCTGCTCCCAAGCAGAGTGCCATAAACACAGTGCTCTCAGACAAGTAGAGCTGTTGTAGAGCTTGTAGAGCTGTTTCTCCTTTTCTGAAGCAGAGGGGCAGTGGCCAAGGGACTGGAATCCTCTGGAACGGCTGCTCAGACAGCGCAGCGGAGGATTCGCCCCTTCTCCTTTGGCGAGCCCTTCAAACACGAGCTCTGCTACTCAAGGCAGGAACAAAACCAAACTGGATTTCTGCCAAGTGTCCTAACTAAGAGCTGGGGGGATTTTCTGGAGCAAGAGCCTCTTGTTGAAGGTGTTTTGCCTTCTTAAAACACTTGAATAAGTATGGAAGTGCAGAGATGTGGGACAGAATGGCATAGGTCATTTGGTTTCCTCTAAGCTACTAAATAAAAGGCTGTTTCTTCCCAGGCTAGTTTTACGACTCCTTGTTTTTCCTAAAATGAGTGACCAAAAATGAAACATTGTGTTTCAGGCTGAAAAGAACAATTCTGTGTTAAATGAGCCACAGTCTCTCTATTTCTTGTTACAGGGACACACACACACAAAAAGTTTAATTTGATACAAACTAATTATGGATGGTCTTTGCCTTTGATTCAGCAGCAAAAGTCCTAGTCAAAAGGACTTCACATTGCTGCTCCCTTTCATTTCCTGCTGCTCCCTCTTTTCATATTTAGGGAAGTGGGAATTATGTCATCATCATTTAAATATCTTTATGTGAACAGCAAAATGAGGTATCACTTGAAAACTATTCACTCTAAATCATATCTGTAACTGGTTATAATACTTTATCCATGCTGTGTGATTGAATTATGCTGCAATGCATTGGGTCTATTTCCTGACTGTGTAAACAGAAGAAAAGAATTTTCTGGCTGAAGCATGAATACTAATATTGGTACAAGAACTGTCGTGGCTGCATATTGACATCATGCAATAACACAGCCTTGCAGAATAATTTTGATAAAAAGCAAGTATAAGAGGTGGCATAATAGTCAAATTGAAAGGGATTTGTAAATGTGTCCATGAATATATATTTTTTCCTACTATTTGCCCAGCTCTTGTCTTGTAACTGAGTTTAGCAAAATGCATAAATCAGTACTGAGTATTTTAGGAGTCTATCCAGCTGCATTTCTCTTTTAGCATTCTCTTGTCAGCATGAAATATTGTGCCAAGAGCTATATCTGTGCAGTTTAGAGAATTTAGATAATTATGTAGGAAGATGGAAAATTAATTTAATAAAAAAACTAGGGTTTATAGTACAGAACTCTCTGTAGCTGCATTAAAAATATCATCAAGACTCAACAACTAAGATAAATCTTATGTAACATTTTATCACTGTTCTGCACACCAAACCTTAACTATAATATAAAGCATTTCTATAAAAATCAAGTAGTTGGACTACAGTGATGATGTGCTAATAATTGATTTAGGGGAACTGCAGACATATAAAAAAAAGTTTGTGGAAACTTACCATCCGATGATATTAGTTCAAGGTTTTCAACCTTGAGATATTCTTAGTGATTTACATTATAGCCTTATGCTTCGGCCCATTTGGAAATAAAAAGAAAAAAAAAGAAAAAAAAAATGAAAGCATCGAATATAAAACACTATTTAAAAGTATATTCAATCAAGAAATCAGTAAAAATGACCTTGTTTTGATTGTGGTGGTTTTTCTATCCCATTCCCATACAATAGTTGTGTTATTGAGTTAGTCGGTTTGCACAAGTCTGTATTTTATGTTGCATGTTAGGGGAAATTTGGTTTATACTTACCCAAGCTGCAATATGAACATAGAGTGAACCTCGTAAAACAACCTTATCAGTCACAAGAAAGCTTACCTACATTTCGTAATAAATTGGAGTTGTTTTTATGAATGTTAGATGGGACAGTAATAGTATTAAGCACAAAGTTTAACCAAAACAGATGGGGCTCCAACAGGACTTGCAAAATGGGTTACTTTGCTGCTGGCAGCCCAGATCTCATTTCTGACAAAAATACAAGTAGAATTGAGGAAGGGGAAAGAGAAAAAGGTTACATAGACGTTCTGAAAAACACCGTGCCTGCAGAAACCTCTGATTTTGGAGTAGATGTGGCAGCCCTCTTGGCTAAGAGAGGGCAGTTTTCCTCTCTCCTTTTCCCTGCTTCCTTGATACAACCGTGGCCCCGTGGCATGTTCTCTGTGTCTTAGAAGGATCAGAGAAGGTACAAAGCTTTGTGAAAGCTCAAATCCTTACTCATGATAGGCACTGACAATGACATTTATGCATTTCTTTTCAGTAATGACCTGGAATTTTTTGGGTAGCTTTGTCAAGAATCTATTGTGCTTGAAGAAGCTTGCTCATAATACTTACCTAAATAATGCTGTTAGAAACAATAGGCATATCTTCACTAGTCTTGCAGAAAATGGTACTTGCTGTTTATGCTGTGCACAGATAGGTGGGTTTTAAAAATCTGAGTATGGATGTGGCAAAACTAAGACCCATGTTTAAAAACCATTTAATTGCTTCATTTTAATTCATAACTTGTCTTGCTTGCATCAATGGGACTGTTTTTACTGAAAGCTTAGATGTGATTTGCAGAAACAAGGTCTAACTGAATTGACAATTTCTGCAAAGAAGACTTGATCTTCAGTATTAAATGTTAATGTTCTTAGACATTATTTCTTTAATAAGATGCCAGAATGCTGACACAATGTCCTTAAAAAAGGATATAATTAACTATTTCCTCTCTTTCCAGTAAGCATTCCTACTCCTCTCAGCTATGTCTTGATTTTTTTCATTAACATCTCTACAGTTTTCCCCTGACACCTCCCCTCCCACCACCAAAAATGTAGATTAATCTCCGAGCCTTCTTTTTTTTTTTTTTTTTTTTGCTAGAAAATATTGCACAGTTTCTTTTGTACTTGCAACATATCTCTCTGAGGGGATTCAGGTTTTGGTACATCTTCCATTCCACTCGTTTCCTATGTTGTAGACAGGCAGCAGTCTCAGTACTGGATGTGTGGAGCTGTGATCTACTGAAAAGTCTTGTAAATTAGCAGATGGTTTTAAAAGAAAAGGTATCTACTTGAGATGTGATAAGCATGATTTTGTACTCATGATAAGCTGTACAAAGTGTGTCAGATAACTAAAAGGGAGTGGACTTGTTTCTCCAGATACGCCGGTTGTTCTGATTTATGTCTCCACAGTCTTTTTGCCTAAGGATTTTTCATTTATTCCAGTCTCTTTCAGGTGTAAGGAAGACAGCATTGTTTTTTTTACTAATTTGGACTGTGGTGTTATTTAGTTTTTCATAGTGAATTCTGCATTGTGGATATCACTGGCTCATGAAGTACCTTAGGGTTAAGATAATGGGGAAACTGGGGAATGGGTTGACTTGCAGTAGCTGCCAACTTAGCTCAAAACCAAATTATCTGGATAGTTACCAAATGATGTGGTCAGTGGGATGAATACGCTACCCATAGGTTTGGCTGGGTTTCCTGGCAGCTAAAGAAATAAGCAAAACCCTGCACAATGTCCTCCTGTGTATGCCTTTCATGTTAAATAAAGGTTGCAATATTGTTTGAAACACAATACCTACTTTGGACCCTGCTAGGTTGCACAACTGCTTTACTAGAAGGGAAACAGACATAAAAGATGGCCTATAGATTAAAAAAAAAAGAAAGAAAATAATGAAAGAAAAAAAAAAGACAACAACAAAAAACTCCACCCTTTTCTTAACCACAGGAGCGCTGGACAGCGGCCTGTGGGAAAATGGCTGCAGGCAGCACCCATAAGGATCCTGGAAGTTACACTGTTATGTGCAGGCTTGGGATGCTTTTGGTGGGAGTTAGATGAGACAGATGCATACACTCACTAATTATCACAAATGTCACTTTCTTTTATGTTTAGTTCCTTAAGATGAAAGAGTGCTTTGGTTTAAGAAGACTGAGTGAACATTGCATTAACCCCCGGTCCCAATCTTCTGAAGGGAACCAGCGCAGACACCCAAATCTAATTACATCTGTGGGGTTAAACACAGTTGGTCGTGCAGCAGCAGCCGGGCGCAGGCTAAGTGAGCCTCCTCGGGCACAGGAAGCAGGGTAGGTGCAGCAGCACGAGGCTCTGTGTGTGCCGATTTTCCCTCTTTCCCAGACTCTCATTTGGAGTTAGCTCAGAGACCGAAACTCTACTCCCAGCTTGCAGTACAAATGAACATTGCTGAAGCAGCCTCCAGTTTCCAAAGGCTAATCTTGCAGGGTGCCGAGTGCTCCCAGCCCTATCAATTTGAGCTGAACTGAGGCGTACTTGGCAGTTCCTTGTAATTTGGGGTTACAAATTCTCGGTTAAGATCAGGCACAGGTTGGCTGCAATTGAGGTTGTTTTAGCAGGCAAGCTTCAGTACCTGATAACAGATGGTGACAGGGTGAATCATATTTGCAGAAAATGGACTAAATTGAATATTTTTAGTAAAGTAAGTATTTTACAGTTTGAGTAATTTCTGGCATGACTATTTGCAATTAAGAAAATGCAATCTGTTTATAGGCAACAAACGAGTTTTGTTCTAAGGCTTTTTATAACTTTGCATTTATTCAGCAGTTGAGAAATTTGCTAGGTGATAAGTTACAGCTGTGGCAGATGATACGTGTTGCCGTGTGGATGCTTGAGCTCTTCACTAAATAGTATAGGCTGGGACCAAACATAAATTGACAGTGCTCATGTGCTTTCTGCAGGCCATCAGTGTGGATATTCCAGTCACCTGTGGTCTCTGTTCAGTGAATGAAGAAGATAAAACTCTTGAGAAAGGGATTACGAATAGATGTGATGCCAGACAGGAAGCACAGAAAATGGCCAGGGAAGATAAGACCCGGTGTTCTGCCTCTCACCTGGGTTTAGGTGCTTATCTGCAGCCCTGCAAGAGGCCGTGCTCTGGCATTTTGGTTCTGATTTGGGGAGATCCACATGAGCAGCAGGATGTACCTTCAGGAGAGAATAGCTCCTGCACTGCATTAGCTCCAGGCATCCTTCCAGTAAGAGACATTTCTGAAGATAGTAACTGTCACCTTAGCATCGGCCTGGCAGGATAAACATGCAATTCCCATCTCCCAGAAAAATATCCTGACTACCAGGCTGCAGACTAATCTGGATGAAGGCCCCGTTACTTGCCTTCCTGAGCACTGCTGCCAGGCAGGTGGAAGTGTCCAGGATTCATGGAAATAACAACCGACACGGGCAAGAGGCAGCTCACCTGAGGAGCCAGCAGGGAACAGGCAGACGGTTCCCCTTTGGGATGTGCTGAGGTGACCGACAGAAGGCCAATGAATGAAAAGTTTAAAATACTTCTGCTTGCTCATGTCACAAAACTGTGATTTCTGTAGAGAAAGACCCTTTTTGGCCCTCTTCTTGTGTGGCCTATGAAGTGGTAAATGTGACATAGAGGAGGTGAACTGAACGGATAGGGTAGAAAAGAGGGAATAATGAGATTCATTAGAAAAAAATAAGACGTTAACTTAATGATGTAAGAGTTAATGAGGAAAGACAGAAGGAATAGGAGAAATGAGAGTAACGGGAAGAGGCTGAAAGATGAGGTGACATTAATGAAGGAGAAAAAACATGAACAGATTAAAACAGTCATTACAAAGTTTAATGTTAAGAATAGCAATAAATTGTGGTGTCATTTTGGACTCTGATTGCATGATTTATTGGACAGTGCTGAGAGCATTTTATCATGCCAACAGCCATAAGGATAGCCTTGCTGACATGTGGAAGGACAAGTACTTGGGCTTTCATGGAAAGTTAAAGACTACTGTCATAACAGTGCCACACATCTGTGTGCAGCACCTGTGCATCCTCTTTTTTTCTTTATTTGAGGTGACTTTTGCTGCGGTCGCTTATAATATTTTTTTAAAAGGAGAAAAATACAAATGCTTTCAAAATTTAATGAATTTTAAAAAAGTTTTTTGTCCTCTGGTATATCATTTAATGTTCCAGTCTTTTTCTTTCCTCCACAGCTGTTCTGAAGTAGCAAGTAAAATATATAATGTTAGAATATTTTACCTAGAAGTTTATCCCCAGCAGGATAGAAGAAAAGGCTTAAAATGACTTTTAAACTTATGGTGCACAGGAGAGATGACAGTTTAAGGCATCACTGTTCTTCACACAAAATATTTAAAATTTCTATGTATCATACCAATATTTTAAGTTACTTTAATACCATTTAAACTGGCATTCTTTAGGAAGAAAAAAAAAGGGCTCTTAGGAGTAGCCGATACCCCTGAGGGCTGCGCTGGCATCCAGAGGGACCTGGACAGACTGGACAACTGGGTGGTGAAAAACCTCATGCAATTCAATAAGGCCAAGTGCAAGGTCCTGCACCTGGGGAGGAATAACCCCAGACACCAGTACAGGCTGGGGACCGACCTTCTGGAGAGCAGCTCTGCAGAGAAAGACCTGGGTGTCATGGTGGATGATAAGTTGACCATGAGGCAGCAGTGTGCCCTCGTGGCCAAGAAGGCCAATGGAATCCTGGGCTGCATTAAGAAGAGC
>NW_010585029.1:199851-301840 GCF_000705375.1 Tinamus guttatus | reverse complement strand
CGGCGGAGCGGGGGTGCCCCGCGGTAACGCGGCCCTTTGTGTTTCAGATTTCAGGTACTCAGACTCCACCTTTACCTTCACCTACATTGGAGGCGCCAAAAGGTACTTCTTTCGCAATCATGACTCCCTACATTTCCTGGTTCTGCAAGACACAGCGATACCGCCCACTGCCAGGCATTCATATATATACATATACATATATCCCCCTTCTTTTTTGCAAGGAGGATCAATAAATGATGTGCGTTCGCCCAAACATAAACTGAGGAGAAAGTGTTGAGCGAGGTGCTCGGAAAGGTGATCCCGGTTGGAGGAGGCTCATTCCTCTGAGTGCTGCTCCGTGGCACTTCGCTGCTTTTGTTTTTCAGTTTATGTGCGGACATAGAAATTCTGCCACATGTGAGCTTAAATGCAACAAAGGCAACACAACACATGAAATAGGCTAATTCATCTTTAAAAAAATAGGAAGTTATGTTTTTAATTATAAGTAGGCCTAATATCACAGCAGTATCTAATTCTCGTTCATTTGTGAGCCATATTTAGTTTCATGAGAGATGCAAAGCTGTCTGCAGTTGACTAAATTAAACTACTCAGAAAATAAGTAAAATGTCAGTTAGTTTATAGCATAAAAATATTTGTTGTTTTAATTGAATGTTAACTTAGATATTATTTCTAAATAGATCCCAGTTTTTGTGCCCTTACACATTTTTAATTACATTTCATCATTTGTTTCATTGGTCTGCTTTCAAAAGAAAGCATTTAAGAGCCGTATTAGTGGAATTCACATCTTAGCTTTCCTGGCGTCTAGCTGGCTTTTACTTCATAAGGTATTTATGGTAACGCTAGGTCATTCTCTTATCAGTTAGTTTTACTAGGTTTGGAAAGACATCCCAGTTTATCTTTTTTATTTTTTCCAGAGTGTTTATCTGGTACGTGTGGCGGTTGTGTTCCTTTCCCAGGGTGGTCAGTTGGAAGTGCTGCGTTCTGGAACCTGATCTTTGCAAGTGAACCCTGCGATGCAGGCAGTGCTCCTGTGGCCATGGGTCCTGCCCTGTGTGGCTCTGCCTGCAGGATCAGGCTTCCACATGGGCCATGGGCTCCTAGGCTGCTTGGAAAACTGCTTTCCCACTTCCCTAGACTATTTCTTTGTGTTGAAGGGAAGGGGACTCCTGTGTTTTTCAGTGGAGCAGAACAGTTTACTCAATAGTCCAGTATCACATGTATTTACAGGTTGCTTAAGTACTATGCTTTAATTTAGGGTTTTAACATATGTTTTGGTTTGGTCTTAATTTAAATGACTGTTTTGGAAAACTTGTTGCAGTTGAAATTAGTTTACAGAAATACTATTTCTTATAATTAAAACAAATTGAGTTTGAAAGTTACTTTGCACTGTTTCGTAATCCAAACATTGCAGCAAGAAACGAAAGCAGGAAATGAGACCTGTCTATTGTTTCTATTTTCCAAGCTGAATTAAGTAAAAAGCCTAAGGGCTTAACCATGGAAAACAAACTGGTTTGCGACATCGAAGCAAAATATAGTAAATTCTACAAGGAGAGACAGAGGAGGGCCTTGCATCTCACAGCCCAGAGTTTATTCTAAGTAAGTTCATCATAAGCTTAGGAAGCTGTTGACTTGAAAGTAGTCACAGGATCTTGCCAATTCAAATTGAACTGTGGTGCAGGAGTTGTGCTTAGAGACATGGATGGAAGTGCATTAGATGGAAATGCATTCAAATTTCACCTCCCTTCCAGTGTTCTAAGGACGTTTAGAAAGAATACCTTAAAATCAGAGTTTCATGTTTTCATTTGTTTTCTTGATTCAGGGTGACTAAGAACATTTTCCAATATTTTTAGTCCTCAGTGGTGTACTGAGTGATGAGCTTATGTAAGCTCTCTTTATGCATAAAATGAAAAAGTGTAAGCCTTGACCATTAAGGATCAAACTTATGTTTCTCATGGCAAGGGTGAGTTTCTTTCTAGAGAAAGAAGGTGACCAAACACTGGTATATTGTAGTAAGTGTAACCTTTGGGTGGGACTTCAGTGTGGGCTCTGCAATGTTTGAGAGTGGTGACTTGTCTGTCATATCTATTCAGGAGGGCTACCTAAAGCTCTTGCACTTGGCCAAGATTTTTTTCCTATAGCGCTGCTACAGCTGTTGACTCTTTGCACAGTGATCCTCTTTTTTGCCTATTGCATTCAGGAATTGTCCCTATATGACAAACCCTCTATTTATTTATGGTGTACAATTAAGGCCATGGTCTGAATATTATCTTGTGTGCCTTGTTCTGTTATTTCAGATAATTCAGTGTGATGAGTTTATATTTTTCAACCTGACATGAACATAGGCTTTCAAATAAGGGAAAAAGGGAGTATACTCTCAATGTTCAAAAAGGGAAGCAGCTTTAAATCAGAACAGTTGGAATGGTGCGTAAGGAAGATTACGGGATGTGATCAGTACTTGAAGGCTCCCTAGCAATACTTGGAACTAGGTCTTTTTCTTTCCTTCCTTCAGGTGTTGCTTTTTGCCACACAAGCGTTAATGTGTAGTACAGCTTTGCTGTGTCTGCCAGCTATAAGACCAGACCAACACCTCAGAGAAGACAGTTATGTTTTATGTTTAAGAAGGAAAATTCTTGGCTTTCTCCAATCTGAACATAGCTGAGGGGTTCCTGTGCATACTGTAGTTGCCAGTAGCATGTGTTAAGTCCATTTCTTGGCAGTTTCAGTTTGAAAACTTGGAGCCAGATGCTTAGTAAGTCTGTATAAGCCCACGGAAGTCAGTGTATCTATACAATTTTGGTTGTGATGACGAACGTCAATTTTTTAACTGTTAGGTTTGTTTGTGTGAGGTTTTTCTTGTGGGCTTCAACTTCTCTGATTTTATCAGATTTTTTTCCCGTTGCTTGGACTGATTGCACTGCCCCATTTGTACATTAATGCTATTCCAATATTTGGGTGGTGCAAAACCGCATCCCAGAGGCCAAACAGGTAGGCCTGATCCAAAGCACGCGCCTCATAATTTCTGAAGAGTTAATTGGCATTCCCAAAATTAAGTCCTGAACTAAACCTTGATAATGCGACTTAGCTTTTGTTTAACTACGGAGGTTGCAGTGAAGAGCTTCTACTTCTCAGTCCAACTGAGAAGTGTTATCTGTTTTGTTCATTATGTAGACCTGTTCAAACATTTGACCTGTAGGTGGTATTAAGCATTATGTTGAATTAAATAATAAATTGTTTGACAGTGTGGAGATGCTACCTGGTTTGGGAAGGTTGCATTTAGAAATTTATTATTGCAGCACATCTTTGTGCCTAATATGGACACTAAATGTGAGGGAGATTGTCTGTCAGTTTTATCATTTAAGTATAATTATCAGAAAGTAATAGGTAAGGTAAGAGGTATTTGTTACGAAGTAAGGTGATCATTCAGGTGCTGTGACTATGCAGGATTTCCTCTGCTTTAACTATTTCTGGCAGATTATCAGAAATGGCCGAATTCTTTATGCTTTTTACTGCAGGAACTAAAGAAGACATTGAAGTGTGAACATGTTGAGGCTTTTTCATTTGTTTGTTTTTTAAAGAATCTCTTGTTGCCTTTGTCCCATTACCTGTGTCTGTATGAAGCATTGCTTCTCCAGAAGCCCCACAGACTGAACAGAATTGCTGATCTGTCATCTTTCTAATAAAAACGCATGATGCCCTCAAATTGTTTTCGTTTTATATATTATTTGACATGGTTTACATAAGTAGAGCATGGTTGCCCTGAAAAAAAAGACATTTCATTTGTATTTTCTCTCCCCTTTTCTTTTTTGAAGCTAAGCAAGGGCATCATATCAATTCTGAGATATCTCTTTATTCAAATATATACTTAATTTGCATTGGCAGTGAGGGACAGTATCAATAAATGTTGTGCATGCGAACATATCTTACACTGCAGCATATTTTAAAGAAACTAGATAAGACCTGTAAGAACTAAACACATAGATTAATTTTGTCAGCAAAATTTACGTCTCCCACTTGCACAGTGGATTCTGATGATCTGCTTTCCTAACATGAACAGAATAATGATTCAAACAGCAATTCTGTGACAATGCATGGGAAGTTGGTTTGGATTTGAAATGATTTGAGAAAATGAGTAAAGATTTTCCTTCTTCTTTATTTTTGCTTAGAGTTAAGGCAAGGTGTTTTGATTTTTAGTGTTTGGCCTTTGTTATCCATAGAACCATAGAACCCCCATAGGGGTTATCCATAGAATTTATCATTGTAGTACTGCAGATTCTGCGGATTCTCTTGTAAGTGGATGAGTTAATTCCCACCTCAGTGTGGGATATTTCACTTTAGTGAAATATTTCACAGTTAGGGAGCTGTGGCCCTGAGGGGGTAGCTAAATTGCTTGTGGCTAGCTATAATTTGAGACAGAAACAACATATCAGAAGTCCAGGTGCATCATGTCCACTGGGTATTTGAGCCACTTGATAATAAATAGATTCAAATAATTTTTGCCCCAGAGGCTCTTTCAATTTTTAGGGCCATCCCTCCCATTGGTAGTTACATGAATTTAATAAAAGTCTGCCTATGTCAGGGTTCCATTTAATGAATTATTTTGAAATTCTGGTGACATTCTGATAATACTGAAAGCTTTAAATATCAAAAAAAAAGCCTTGAAGAAAATAGTTTGAGGCTAGTTGATGCACATTTTATCTTAAAGATTACATTCAGTTTGAATGTACTGTGTTAAAAAAGGAAAGGATTGAAAGGGAAAAATGATTCCATCTGAAAATATCAAAATGGAACATTTTTCTGAACGATTTGATTCTTTTCTTTTTCAAAGTGATCCAGTTTAAGACTTTTTTGAATAGTTAGTTTTAATCTAGCTCATCTGTCTAGTTCACAGAATGACCTTTACTTGCTTTAGGAATGGAGGATCAGAAAAAAATTTTGGAAATTCTTTGAAGCAGTGGTGACTAATATGAAAGGATGGCATAAGAAGATGAGAAACTAATGTCTTGGACCTCATTGCACTGAATGGTTTTAGTGTAGCTGGAATCTGCTTCATACAGGTCTGTAAATACAGTAGCTGAAATTTTTGTGCTGGTGTGAGTATAGGTTGTCTTCCACCGCTAACAGTTGCTCACTATGTTCAGCTTAGTATTCAAGATATTAAGTATGTAGTTAGATTTCAAAAATCTCTCTCTGCTACAGTAAGATAGGGATGAAACCTAGATGCACAAAAGTACTTAACTCTCTAATGCTATCCAAAATACCTGAAAAAGTGCATATCCTCTTTCAATTTAAACTTTCCTGTTAATTATGGCTTAGCATTTTTTTTGTAGGCCTACACATATTTCTGGAGGATATATCTTCAATATGGGGCACCAGTTTATGCTTAGCCATGATCTGCACATCTGATGTGCACTATTATTTTCATTACTTCATTAGAGATTCTGTAGATTAAGTAATGTTGTAAAAGTACCCAGCCTTGGGTAGTTTTAAAAACAGTTTTGTGTCAGGTATTAATTATACTTCAGTTTTAAAATCTCTTTAAAGCAAGCATTTCCTACTGTATGAATTCCTGGTAACATACCTATTCTGATTTAATACTACTTCTAATAGTGACAGCATTTAGTATGTACTTGAAACCTACCAGTACACTCAATAATTTTCTTGGTAGATACTACGAGAAATTCAGTAGGTGTAACACAGCAAATTATTCATCCTAAAAAGATGTCTAATAAAACACTATAGTAGAAAAGCAATTAAATGCAACATTAAGGGGTTGTGAAAGGCAAAATAACTCTTTTCTACTCATGTTATCGTCGAGCTTTACTTTCTAGATGATCTTGTTTCTGACAGATCCTTCTTGCCTTGTTGTTAGAGAATCACTGGTGTCTGAAATTAACTGAATCCCCGTAAATGAGACAGAGATTTAGGGAGATTATGGTTTTGCAGAGATCGCCTGCTGGTCTGGTAAAGTCAGGGACTATCTCCTTTCAGCTAGCTACTGTGGTCATACCAAGAACAATATACTCAAGTTGTGACTATTTACTTTTCTGTCAATGTGTTTTTAGGCACATAAATGCATGTTTCTGATTTTCAGAAGTGCTGAACTCTCACCACATACTGGTCTCTTTATTACTGCGTATTGCTTAGTGCAACCAAAAACAACAGGTCTTCATGCAGGTTTTTGTTGCTGTATCAGTATATATGCCCGATTGTTTGAATGGTTCATCAGCACTGAGTTTGGAGAATAGACTACAGAAAATGCTTACAGTAACTTCTTTCTCTGCTTTCATTACATATTTAACATATTAAGTACCAAAAATAGATGTGTGGGCTGTCATTGTTAAAGTGTTATTGTGGTAAGACAAATTTAAAAGCTGGATTCACTGAGACAAAATTCTTTTAGATCACTTTGGTATGTATTGGGACTAATGCCACTTCTGATTTTTCCTGTTAGACTCGAATAATATCCCCAATTTTCACTGCTGAAAATAAAGATCTGAAGATACCTGTTGGCATTTTTTCCATGACTTACTGTGCAGCATATGAATTCTCATCTAAGTCAGTCTAATCACTCAGAATCAAAATATCTGCTTTAATAAGCTTCAGGGAAATTTTAGACTGCTGAGAGAGTTCAGTTTAGTTACAATTAAAACTAAGGAAGAGATGAAATTTGAGTAAATCTAGAAAAGAGTCCAATATATAATTCTGCCTTGATATTAAATAAATCACAGTCAAGAGTATAACTCTTAAGAATTAATGTCCTCCTTGCTACAGGAGGTTGAAGATTTTTACAGCGTGTTTCAGGGAATTGGCCTCAGGTTGGAAAAAGGGAGCTTATTTTATCAGGGTAAAATTGTCTCATAAAGATAAGCTGCTACTATCCAGTGCAGCAGTAGGTTAAAAACCTCCTTGAAAGAAAAGGGACTTAGAAAAGGGACTAAGGGTATGTTCCACTACCACAAGGGCTACACAACTTAATAGATAGATAGATGCCTTGGACATTATGCAAACCAGTGGGAGTAAGTCTTGTCTTGCATGTGCTCAGATTAGGCAAGAGAGAGTAAAAACTATCAGTCAAGTGTTGGAGGATGAGTGTGTTTCCATAGGGTCTACAGATGTGAGTCCTGTAGAAAGTTTTGGCTTATCCTGGCTATTGTAGAAGATTGTGACTTATCCTGGTGTTTACTGTTGAATTGAGTCCCTCTGACAAAGTTTGTCTGAGAGAGGCTTGTGCTGTGCTCAGTAGGGACTTGTCTTGAGTGTAGAATTGAGGACCCGAAGCAAGCTCAAAGGAGCTAGCAAGCCCTCTGCATTGCTCCTTCTAGACTTGCGGCACAGGGAAGGTGCCTGAAAGGAAGACTAGCATGTCTCCTGTCTAATGAAATGGATGGTTGTAAAGGCAGAATGTGAAAAATAACAACATATATTTCCTATATATATATATATGTAAAATAAAAGAACAAGTTATTTTTGGTTCCACGTCCACGTTTCATCTTGTGGGTTACCAAATGCTGTCTTGGAATCCTGGTTTCATAAATGTTACTTTAAATTACTATTTTGTCTTATGGTTATAGATAAGGATTTTTCATATTTTAAGAGCAAAGCCAGAAGCCAGGATAACTTCTCACTATTCAATTGGCTTGTTTATCCTAAAAAGGTTGGTACCTTACTGACAAAGGATACCTGTATGACAGACAGCATTTCTCTCAAGTAGGAAAAATAGCCTAAACGATAGACATGGTATTCCAGGTCATTAATGTTTCTGCAAATGATAGGATATTTTATTTTAGTCATTGTTCTGCTTATTCTGCTTCATTCTTCTTCCCCTTTTAATGCTGAAAAAAAAATCTTTATGGGGAGCTCTCACCTCTCCATAATCATACATACAGTAAGATATAAAAATAATTAGTATGCATTTTTGGCAGATTAGGAACCAGAGTTGATAAAGGTGTTAAAACTAGGAAGCCCTTTATTGTCATGAAAGTACTTACTGAGGGTCAATTACAGCTGTGTAAATCCAGACTAATTCCACTAATGTGATGGGGCTCACTTGGGTCTACAGCAGCATTATTGAATTTTTCATTTGGCTGTGACTCTACTTGTTGTGAATGGAAATTCAGGTGATGTTTTCACACTGGGGGACTTAGAAGACCAGTGTCGTGTTTTCATACTCCCACCTTTGAAGATATATTCTCATTTTGGGTACTTTCGTTGGTGGCAGGAGATCTGTAATTTATCTAAGGAAAAAAGCTCTCTTTCATGCATTCTTATTAAGTCACTGTCATTGCAGAGGACAAAGACAGAAGGCCAGTTGTCAAAACTATGCTCTTCCTGTATCAGCCCTACAATCCAAAAAACTTGTTGTAAACGAGTCCCTTTTTAAGAACATAATTTGCCAGGCCATATGAAAAACTCATCACCCTCACTTGCTCAGAATCAGCATTAATTCTTAAATTAAGTCTTAAAATGGTTTCAGAGCTTTTGTAGATGCAACCATCAGTTGAAATAGAAATGATAATTACTGAATTCTTGGCTTAATTCTTATATGTGCATGTGACTAAAAGTGTAATGATAGCTTTAAAACAGTGTGAAATCTGATCATACCTATCTCTATATGTGTCTATTATATATATTTCTATATATATATCTGTTATCATACATATATTTGCTCAAAATACTGGCGATAAAAGAACTGTATTATGTAGTATTTCAGACCAAAATATAAAACCTCCAAATATTAAAAACTTGTGGAAAAGTATACATTTAATTACCAGCTTAATGCGGTAGTTATGGATACTAACTTCAGATTGTCTAATGGTTTAACAAAGTTTTATGAATTTTACATTTCAGTATATTACATGTTTTATCACCATAGCTGTAATGAGGTCATAGCTGAAAATTGAGCTTATTAATTATTTTCTTTTAAGAAGGTAAGTGTAAGAGAATTATTTTGCTATAAAGATTTCCAACGGTCATATAGAAGAAGGCTTATTAGGCTTGGAATAAAATTTCAGTAGTAGGCTTTTGTGGATTTGTATGTTGAAAAAGGACTCATGTTTTACCAGTGGATGACCAGAAGAGTGAAATTGGATGTGTCTAGGCGGCAACAGGAGGAACATAACCTCTGAAAGGTTATCTCCTTGGGCATATGCTGATTTTGTTAACTCAGACCAAGAGAAGTTTTAAATTAGCTAGTATTGATCTCCAGAGTACCAAGTAAAGAGCTGCAGTAATGAGCCTACCAAAGATGCAAGTTCTCCTGCCTTCAGCAGACTTATTTGCACATGCTTCGTGTTGCTACAGGTGTCTGTATTGCACAAAAGGAATGTAACATTTGGTGTATCAAACTGCTTTCTCAATGTTCCCTTTGCCAAATTTAGCTATTGATTGGAATTTTTATATGAACCTGGTGAACTCTGGTTAACTCTGTGCTACCTTTATTACTGAAGTAAAATTGCATGAGATTAGCCGCTACCAATTGAGTTGGTGTTACCTTATTTTGCTAGATAATATTGATCTGAAAAAGACCTTACAAATTCCATTTTTTGGGTATTACATGTTTTCTTCTTTCTTATTTTCTTGTTACTCCCATTCAAAATGACAAATTGCATCAAAGTCCTTTATTTACTGGATTTAGTTGTGTATAGTGAATTAGAAGAAATGCATTTTCCCTCTGAACCACCCTTTTGGGAATGGGTAGGAGGAGGGAGACTTCAGGCTCTTTCAGTACGTAAATGTATATATTACTGATATATGTTTATTTGTTTTAGATTGTACCAACCTTTAGATTGTACCTCTAATGATTGGTTTCCGTATTGTTTGATGTTTGGAAATCAAAAAATACATGTTAAAAAGTACTTTATAAAAAGCCTGCTATTTATTTAGGCAGGAAGAAACACACTGTGGTTCTGTGGTTCAGCTAATAACTGACCTTTGCCAAGGACAACACAAGCACTGAGATACGGAGAGTAAATACTTTTTACATCTAGCAGTGCCTGGCTTCCAAGGCAGGAGTGGATTCATGGAAGACTCTGGCCTCCTAGGATGCTAATAAGGATTAGGCATCGCTGTCTATGAGGGGAGCAGGAGTCGCAGTTACATGAGTCAGGATGAAGACTGCAAAGGCTATAGCTTATTCTGCTGAAGGACATAAACTCATAATCATGTAGGGTCAAGAAAAGCTCTTACCCAAGCTACCAGCTCCTTTCTCCTCTCCCTTATGAATACAGCGTAACGAGGCAGGCGCAGGGTGAGTCAGGTCTTTGAAGATTCGAATCAGGCCTCTGGATAGGTGCGGTGTCTAGTCTGGCATGGCCATTCCCAGGTGGGCTTTTAGGGGCATTTTAGAGTATGTAACAGTCACACTGGAGAAGTGTTTTTCATCAGTTCCGAGCAAACTATCACAAATTACAGATACTAATAAGCATTTTGCTATTAGTCTAGCACATTTTCATCTGTAATTTATTCCAGTTATTTCTCTGTTGTATGTTATATGAGGTAACATTATCCATATTCTCTGGTGATTTAAACTGACAAATTACCATTGAATGCAGTAAAATCATGCCAATTTATAGCATTGAGGATCTGATCTATAATTATATTCATCTTGTTAAAGATCTTTAACTAGAGAAAAGCTAAATATAAATGCAACACATATCTCCATTGATATCTAGTAAAATAGTTGAATGTGTAAGTGTGAATACATAGCAAAGCGAAATTACACATTATGCATGTTTGCATATTAGATAGCAGGTAAGGACCAGCTTCCTGGAAGCTGACAAAGGGAGATATAAATTATGGTCTTTGGGAATGACTTGTGTTGAAAGCGGAGGGGAAAATGGGTGAAGTGGTAGAAACTTGAGTGTTTCTCACATGACGAGCAGGTGCTCTCTGCTGTGTGGTCTTGGAGTCTCAGGTTTGAACCCAGTGCAATCCCACCAGCAAAGGCATGAGCCAAGGCGCTGCAGTGGTCTCTCTTCTTGCTATTGGTGCCCAGGTGAGCTCAACAAGGTGCTCCCCTGTCTGTGTGCAGCGTGGATGTTCCCACAGCATCACTGTGGCCTAGGGAAGGTCCCAGCCCCTGGGAAATGTTCCCTGTGCGGTCCCCCTTGGGGGGTGATGGCAGATACAGTGTCATGCCAATCCCAGTCACGTCCTTTCCATTTCTGACCGTGCCACTGGTCCGCATGAGTTCCTAACAACATTTCTTTGCATTCGTTCTCACATTGTAGTTTTCCAATTTCTTTCTTCTGGCCTTTTATTTTCCAGGGGTGCTTTGCATATGGGTTTATTCTGGCAAAAAATAGCATCTGTTATGTTCATATTGTTAAAGCAGAGAAGAATGAAATATTTCGTCATCAGTAACTACTGAGCTATACTCTGTAGAAATACAGAGTATTGATCATGTATTTCTTAGTTCTCTTCCTTCACACTCACATATAAATATATATATATATATATCCTAAATGCTTATTTCTGTTCTTGGGAAGTTTCACCAGAATGGTGAAAGGGATGCTCAGATTTTTAATCAGAGTGATCACATGTTCATTGGTGTTTGCTATTCTGTTTCTGATATCTAATATGCGAGTGGATAGGAAAAAATCATTGTTGAAATAATTGCAGCTGCAATCTGAGCTGTTTGTTGAGTTAGATTTAAAAATCTGTATTAACTGGGATGTTCTTTGAATTTCTATTTTACCTGAGTAAAACTCAGCAGAGATTTCTAGAAATAACAGTATTTTGGCTCTTCTGCTGTTGCTGCTGCACAGTATAGCAACATAGCTTGGACAAATAAAAGACTTAAATTCTTACGAATAACAGAAAATGTCTTAAATAGAACCCTGTAGCAAATAAGAAAATAGATACTGCTTTATATGGTTTCCCATTCCTCTGTTTGTGGGAGGAATTGAAATTGAAATTGTTCGTTTGAAAACATTCCCCCTGGACCTTCAGAAAGACTGCTCCAGTGCCTGTTTTTTAATTCTGTACTGTTCAATATAGAAATCCTTCTGATACTTCCATCAGGAGCAACACATACTTTTTTAGGCACGTGGTGCTATTGGTTGCAATTCTGGGCTTGCAGGGTGTTTGGTACTTGCTTTGAGGAGCATTGCAACATCCTTTTCATGTGTTTGTCCATTAATAATATTGGTATTTCCTCAATTTTTTTACCATCTCTGATGTCAGTGGAGGTTTTCTTTCGTTGTTTTTTTTTTATTGGTGATGATTTGTGAGACAGATGAAAGTGTTTTCCCTCTTTGTGCTGTAGCCCAGCTGGTGGGGTTTCGCTGGCGTGAGCCAGGCTGCTTGGATACATCTGGGCTTTTGGTTACAGGCAGGATTTCAAACCAGATTTGCCTGGTGTGCAGGTCACCACCGGGGCTGGCAACGTGCCAGGGTGGCGCAGGCACCTCCGAGCTGCCCAATGCCACCCGTGCTGGGACATGCCTTGGTCATGACAGCAAAGGGTAAGCTAAGTAAGTAATAAAGTGAGATGAGGGAATTTTATGCAGCAGCAAACAGGGGGAGTACCTTGAGTTCTCTGCCTGTGAAATTTGGAAAAAAACAAGTTCAGGATGTATTGCAGCCTCTTCTCTTTGGCTCTTTGGCTTTCAGAGGGCTCCGAGTTCTTGAGGTTGAACATAGAGGATTTCCTCCTCGTGAGGAGCTGAGCAGAGAATAGTTCTTTTCAATTACAGATTTTATAGAGAACCTAATGTGCAGAAGCCTGCAGCATATGCAGCCACTCCGGACTGTAGCGAGTGCGTGCGTGCGTGTTCATTTCAGACAAGTGGTGCCAGCTCGCTCTGCACTGTTCCGTCCTTTGTTCCTGCTCAGAATTTTTATAGCTCTGAATACATTTGTAACGCTTCATAATTATATATATATATATTTCTCTGATTAAAATCTGCGTGCATTTTTTAAATGTACATGCGGATTAGTTATAGCCCTCAATTTCCTGGTAGGTTGCCGCAGTGGCCGGGAGCGTGGCAGCGGTTCTGCACCAGCACTCCTGGGAGTGCTAATGTGTGACCGTACATGTTAGATCCGTGTAACAGGAGAAGGTTTCCTGTTTCCTTGTTGTTGTTGCTGTTGCGTGAAGGGCTAGAGAAAAGAAACCTGAAGGGAGTGGTAAAAAGAAAAGACGTTGGTCCACATTCAGCTCTGACTTAGTGCAAAGCAGTAGCAATTTCACTGACCTCAGTTTTGGCTGTATTTAGAAATACATCTTTATAAAAATTTGTGCTAAATGATAGAGACAAAATGAGCCGATATTTACTGCAGTACTTTCATCTTCAATTAATACACTTAGCTCTAAAAGATAATATCTGTTAACCTATGTATTTTCTCTGTAAATTGTTTTCCTTTTTTTTTTTTTTTTTTGTGATAAAAAATGATCTTGGCAGGAAATTGAAGCCAGGTATGCTACATATGGCAACATTATTCCTTCAGAGATATATTGGCAGGTTTTGTTTCACTATATTTTGATGACTGAGGAGGATCAATGCAACATATTCTAATATTTCCAAATAAAATTAAAAATATAAATTATGAATGTGTTTGACAAGCATTAAAGCATCAAGTATATAAAATAGGCACACCGGTCTGTCCCTAGTATTTTGAAGTTCCTTGTTACATTGCAATACACAGCTCTAGAATTCCAATCACATTGATTAGGATCTTATTAAGAGAGAATCTTTTAGATTACATTTCA
This sequence comes from Tinamus guttatus, assembly GCF_000705375.1. The sequence goes on along the minus strand of NW_010585029.1, from coordinate 288,129 downwards.
GACTTCAGGGTGATTTCAATGACTAGTAATCTCAGTATGCTTGTGATTAACTAGATAATGTTCTTTAGTGAAAAATTTTTGAATTATCAGATGAATGTTTACAATCAGCCCTAGGTGATGCAGGGACTTCCGAGCTTAGATTATTTCTACTTTGAAGTCAATTGCCCAGAACTGCAGGGTATGTATTATTGTGGTCCTTGGTAAACTCCGGGAGATCATCACATAAACATTCCCATTCTGATGCTGATTGGTATTTTGACTAGAAAAGGTTTCTGCATTTAGTCTGTTTCTCTGTACTTCAAGACTATGTAAATTGAGATATGAGCCAAGCTAATAAGAAAGTGCAGTGTAATTTCCTATATATGGTTATATTTTGCCCTTATCATTACACTGATTTCGCTTAGAGATTATTGGAGTAACCCAGACAAATATGTGTGGCCAAGTTTCGTTTTGGAATAGTCCCATTTATCGTCCAAATTGCTTTGATGTGTTTTGCTGACTTATTGCATATAGCTGCAGTCATCTGCATGAAACTGAAATAAAAATATTGGTTTTATTTGCACTTTAAGAGCTTAATGCTATCTATTTCTCTGGTGATCTATCTATCTGAAAAACCCTCCTTATGTTTTTATATAATATATATTTATTTACAGAGGCTTCAAATACATGGTGTTTCCTTTTTGAGTATTATTATCATTAACACTGACCATCTTACATACTGAATAACATTGTGAGAGAAGAATAACTATCATCAGTGGACTATCCATTAGTTATGCTTTGAAGGATTCTGCTTCATCCAAGATTCGTTTCACATTTTTCCAACATGTGATGTTCAATATTTATGCTTCTGATATAAACGTATGTTTATAATAGGAAGTTGGGTTACTGAACTTTCAGCTTTTATTATTTCATAACCAAATACTTCACAGGTACAGCAGTAAAATGGCAAATGATACTGCAGAGGTGTCTTGAGAAAAAACTTGGTGAAAACACTGACTTTTAAGAACAAAGTCTAAGACTTTTCTTTTATATGGAAAGTGAAGATGACTGAATATACTAGTAAGATTGCAGTGCAGTGTTTGTGTCAGAAAAACTTACATCTTTTGTACCATTCTCAAAATTTCTGTGAAATGAAATTTGTTCATTTGCTATTGCACCTGACTGATTACACATACTGGCTGTATATCTAATTCACTCTACGTACTAGCGACTAGTTAATGTGATCTTCGTTTAGATAAGCCTGTTATCATACCTGACATAGACCTTATAAATTCATTGAATAAAGAGGGTTTATCCGAAGGTAGAAAAAGCTATCGGGCTTATGTCAGGATAAACACCTCTGAAGGAATTTATGTGCACCATCTCCTATCAGGACAGTTGAAGCTTCAGGTATTTATGCACCTGTTTTGTCCCAAAATACAACTGAATGTTTTGTGGTAGTGGTTCCCTTTCTTTTAGTAGTTTCAGAGGCTGATCTGGAGGACGTTTTGAGAATGCATTTTTCCTGAAGTCCCCTGGGTAAAGGAACACGTAATTTGCAGATTATTATTATACTTCGTTGTGGCACTGTGCAGCTTTTCAAGCATCGTGATTAAGCTGTTGTACCTGCCCTAAAACCAGAACTGGAGCTGTCTGAGGAACCCATTGCCTGAAAGTTTCTTAAAACCTCTGCATTGTCCAATTTGTTTTTCATTTGCCATCTCACCATGGAGGGGTTGAAAGTTTTTGTCCCAAGATCCTTTAATATTTTGTAAGTCTATTACTAGTTCCGTAACACCACTTGGACACAGATGCTCCTGGGTAGGCTCCAGAGCAGAAATACAGATGCTTAGGAAACTTTGCTGATTAGAAACATAGGTGACAAAAGATCCCTTAATGAGCTTTCTCTCTTCTGTCTCTGGGCTCAGCTAATGATTTCCTTTTGTGAAGTGAAACACATCTGACATCAGTTGACATGGCTTCATGTGTTTTTTAATGGAATCTTGCTCTAAATCCATCTTTCAGTAGTTGCAAGATTCTTGCTTTGCTGTGATCTTTTGAGTAAAATGACAATTGCAGCTCCAATATGCCATCTGTGTGAGATTCTGGAGCCACTGGATTGTGAAGATAGATGTGCAAGTCCCTGACCTCTAGGATATACTTCATTGGTTTAAAAAAAAAAAAAATTTTTTTCATTGTTGAAGTCTGTGTATTTCAGATCCCCAAATACATTTCTGTTTTACAACTTCTCTCAAACTGCCATGGTGCAACATTGTTTATAAGCAGTTTCTGTTCCTGATGATACCTGTTTACAGTTGGAGATAATAGAGAATGAGGTCTAGATTATCTTTTGTAGATGTGTATTGCATTGATGAAACAGTGTAATCTAATCACAAGCTTATGAACCCTAGGAATTGCACTGTATGCATGCTAATACTTTCACTTATATATTTGAAGACATGTTTAAGACAGTATTGATGATATAGGGCAAAATGACTTACAGTTGCATCGCAGAAGACATCTGTGGATTTCAATGTTAGAAGTTCTGCTTAGTCAATTTAAAGCAATATGATTATGCAAATCCTGCCCTAATGTAGCTTGAGCCTCTGTTCACAACTGAAGGAAGGCTGCTGTCACATTTCATTAAGTAGTCTGCAGATGGAAAGGCTTAGTGGCATCAGGGGAGACTGTGGACATCACTGCCTTCACTGAGATGCTTTGGGACATTGTGTGATTAACACTCACTCATCATCCCTTGTGTGCCTTCATGCCTTCCAACAGCTACATGAATTGAAAATCTAAATTTGGTCATATATCATCCTAGATATATGTAAGCAATTTTCAGGGTGTGCAGGAGTAACCTTACTGTATTCAGAGACAGAATTGCTGTAGAGAAGGCCTGGAGGAAAGACACTATGAAAAAGTGGTGTAGAATCTGGAGGAGAACAAGGAGCAGAAGATGTCTGGATACTGAGGAAGGTGACAGAGAGAGGCATGTACATTGGAAGGAGAAATGGGAAAACAAGTGTAAGCTTGAATGAGGGGAAAAAAATGCTACCAATATCTGAGATGATCTGAGAAAAGATTGCATCTGAAGTAAAAATAGGAACTCTCTGGAGAAAAGAGATTTTAGAATGTGGTGTGTTCTTAAGAAATGGACATCAAATTGATTAAAATAGGCTAGAAAATGGAGTAAAGAGCAATACAGTTTGCTGCTATATTTGTAGGAATCAAAACAGGCTACAGAAAATAGAAAAAAATCCTCAGAATAGTCTGTAATTGGCTATGTAGCCTGTGCAGCTATATAAAATATAGCATTCTTTTTTCTTAAAATGTGTTACACATTTGCACGTAAGTGCATACATTTACATACTGTAAGAAATCCCATAATGTTGGCAGGGCAGGACACATGCCTTTCTCTTGCTAATTTTTAAGGTCTTGCTTTAAAGCATGGGACCTCCAAGTCTTGCAAAGATGTGTATATTTTTTCATATGGGTAAAGAGCTTAGTTTAGTCTAGACATTTTTGAAAAATACTCAAGGTAGCTATACCCAGTTTGAGAAGCTTCCACTGAAACAGTGTGGTCATAGGCAACTGAAAAGGATTTTTTTTTTTTAATAGCGGCATTGTGAACTGTGTTAGGCACCAGGAAGAGATTAGAATTTGGCTTTACTTTCAATTGTGTCACTTTAACTTAAAAGTTTTATTGCAAACTGTAACAGCAATGATTAGATCTAACTCTTGGCTGAACTAGCATTTTCATTTCAGGCAAACAATTTAAAATTGTATTAACTATAGAACAGCTTTTGGCCCTGTGTAGCCTGGATTTCCTATTAAAATACTTAGCGGCAGTATGAAAACTGAACATGTGCATGCTTGTATGCATACAGATGAGAGAGAGGTTTGTAACATCTGTCTAATTGTCAGTGGGATTTTAAATATGAATTGCAATCCAGATCCACATAAATTTTCTAGGATGAAGAGATTATAGTGGTGCTCAGATAAGGATTCAGAACGAAGTCTACAGAAGTATGTGGAGATTGTGGTAGACTGAATGATAGAAGCTGCAGTTGGGTATGGATCTATTGCTGTCTCTGTTACGCATATTTTAAAAGAAGCTCCCATATATTATGCTTTTGCTCCAGAAGTTACCCAATTAAGACAAGAATTGGCATCACTAGAAAGGTAATATCTCTGGTGTTTTTTCAAAGTCTCTTTTCAAATGGAGAAGTTCACAGCACATACTGTTATGGCTTGCCTCCTGACACTGGACCTTGCTTTGATACTGAAAACTCATGAACGTACGGACTAAAGGAATGTGAGTGCAAGTTCTCTAAGTTCCTGTTTGCTCTTGTGCACTGACAGTGGCATTTGAGAGATTTTTTGCTCCCACAGGAAGATGAAGAAGGAAATAATTTGCTAATTACTTCTCAGCTCAGCAGGTCCCTTTCTGCCTTCACTAATGACATTTAAATTGGGAACAATTTCCTTTGAAATCAATAATGTTGAGTGTAAGTATAACCAAGCAAGAAGAGAAGAAACTTGTTATGTTTGAATATTTTGGTATGCTGCTTTTCTCACATCTCTGACTTTGATCCTAAATTATAATAGTTCCTACTTATCTGGATTCACACAAAATCAAGAAAAATGTTTTAATGCATAATTGAAAATTGTTCAACAAGTATTTGTATTTGTTCCTAAAACTGCTTTAATTTCTAGACCTCATGTTTCTTACAGATGTAGTCACTAAGTCTGAATGAAACAAAGGTCTGTCTTGTTGAAGTGAAAAAAAGAGGGGCACTGTTTAGGGAAATTAAGTCAGTTCTGAGTAGTATTCTCTCTTTTATTTTTCATAAGATTTATTTAACGACCAAAAGATATTTTGCCTCCACTGTTTCACTTTGGAGTATTAAAGTAAGCCTCCAGAACTTGTGCGTGACAGACGTGGAGAAAGCATGTCTGAGGAAGAATCTGTTTTACTTCAAATCTTTCTTTTTAATTTAAAAAAAATAATTCATTTAATTTCTAGTAGCAATAGGAACTCACGGACATTCAGTGGACCTGGAAGATGAATGAGATTTTTATGATGTTGTGTGTTTAATCCATCAGTACTGAAACACGGTAAAATGAAAACTTACATTCCTATTTCTGCTTTAGTTGAATACATTTCCTAAAGAGAAGTGTCTGACGTGCGCTCAGAGCAGTGCAGTGCTGTGCATTACGGCCCATCATTCGCTTGCTCTCTGAAGGCAGCAGTAGGGCCATTAGCAGCATGACTGCAATTCTTCAAAGAATTGCCGTTTCTGAGAGAGTAGGAACAAGATTTGGGGAAAGAGCTGCTGCCAGTGGTGTTTAACATAGTCGCTTCAAAAATGTTCCCTTAAAATCTTCTGCTGAAACTGCATGATCACTGAAGTCTCTTGGAAGTCCCATTTCCAAAGCAGAACGGCTGTACTTTCCATGCAGCAACATTCCATGCAGAACTGCTGTGTCTGAATGGCAAGATACATGGTCATGCTCTTGCTGTGTTGTGTTGGAAACCCATATGTTTAATTACTCTCTGCACCAAGATGTATAGTCTCCTAACTTTGCTCTGATGCTCCTGTGAAAGTGGCCTCTATCTACATACATGCCTCTGTAGGTGTTGATTTCAGTTTCTGAGGCACCTGAGGCTTTTTTTTTGTTGTTGTTGTTGTTGATAATTAATAGTCCTCTTTCTGTTAGAAGTTTTTTCTGTGTGCTGTACCTGTTTTAAGCTGGGAATGTTGTTTTGATTGTGCCAGAAATACTTTGACAGGAAAGGGTTATCATGTGTCCTAAAGATGATCGGAGTATGAATTCAATTTAACCATCCTAGGGAAGTCTGTCCCTTTGCTGGATCTTCCCAGCTGAATGTTTTTTCGACAGCTTTAATACCCACATCTACCTAATGATTCCTCGTGTTGTGGAAAAGCACCATTGTCTGTGCAGTGTCTAGCAGGAGTAGCTAAATCCTGATCTTTCAGAGGGCCAAAGTAATCTAGAGGGGAATGTGCTTGCTGTTGGTAGGGACTTCTTAGAAACAGGTCAGGCTCTTTTAGAAGCAGGTCAGACTTGCTGCTTGATCTCTTCACTAGGGTGGGTGCTCCTGTGGAAGAGACATAGTGGGAGGCTGTAAGGAGAGGGTAAACCAGGACAGGGAGCAGAATAAGGACACAACAAGCAAAGCTGCAGAGCTGCTCTGAGAGCTGCCTTCCCACTGAGCTGCAAAGCTGTTTCACCTCCTCTGTATGCTCATTAGGGAGTGGAGTCTGGAGTGGATAAAATACAGGTATTTCTCCCAATTTTTTTTTTTTTTTTTTTCCTTTTTTCATTGATTGATTGATTTCAGAGGATAGAACTGTCTTTTCCCAACATGTTCTCTGGGCTCAGACACACTGTTTTATCCTCCTAAGCTTGGCACTGTGGAGCCCAGAAATCCTAATCCTGCACCTGATGCCTCTGGCCCTTGCTGTTTACTAACCTGTTTCCAGAGTCTCCCTTCCAGGGCGGGTTAACGCTTACAGGTGGCTGTCAACTGGGAAGAAAAGGAAACCACTAGGATAGATACAACATAATGTTTTTTGTGTCAGTTCTGCTTGATTGTTGTTGCACACAGACACAAACAAAAACCAGCGGAGTCCTACAGCTGGTTCCCTGACTTACTTCTTCGCTGTGGCCATGGTTAAAAGAATCCTGTGCTGACCCGCATGTTTTTAAATCCTGTTCCCTGAGCCCCAGTTTGAGCCTTGCTGACGTGCTGGGAAGGGCTGTAACTTCCTCGCTGTCCCTGGCTTGGTTCTCCTGACTTTGTGTCCTTCTCCTTCATCCCACCAAGAGGATAAATGGCAGCATCAGACCCTGCTTTCTTGCTCTGGTTGTTGTGGAAGCTTTTTATCTATAAAACAACCACCTTTTGCAAAGAAGATAGAAAAAGTGTGTATGTGTTGACACAACCTGATTCGTTACTTATTAGCTCTTAATTACTGTTTTTTTTTTTCTTTTCTGACAGATTTACTGGTGTTATTTCTCTAAATCAGGAGGAAGAGAGTTTACTGCTCAGTGAAAGGCAGCTGTTAGGTGTGAAAATAGAGGCAGCTCATAAAGGCAAAACAGAATTCATGTGTATTATATAAAAAGATTCACCCACAGAACCAGGGACTGCATTTTCAACTTTTACTTGTGGCATCTCCTCCTTTCTTCTGTGTTGGTCATTCTTAACTAAGTTGTCTGAATAACCCATAATATTTTTGTCATGGTTTTAGTAGTACATGCATTTTCTTCCATCTCCAAAAATAAAGGCTGCAGATGCCTGAGGCAGATATTCACATGTTCTACATCCTTCTGTCCTGTGTGTTGTTTTCAGTTATCTCTGTTTTTTTTAACGTTTGGGGATTGAGGGTAGTGTTTTTTTTTTTTTTTTTGATAGAGACTCAAAACAAAACAAAAAAGCACCTGGTTGTACAGCACACCATCTTGAACACAAAACCTCTCATACAATCACACAGCAGAACACTGCTTGCTTTTTCTTTCCTTTTTTCCAAAAAAACGAAGACTTTTTTTTTCAGGGTAGACACTATTTCTGTGTGTTGAACACAGTTTTGGAGAGAGAAAAAAAGTTTCAGGAGGATGGAGGGATTACTGTATGGGTATGACTGCATAATGTGTTACCAGAATTAATCTGATAAGCATAGAAGATTTTTTTTTTAAAAGACTACTTTTTCCTTACGTCTAACTGTTTGCACAGGAGTTTACTATAGAGATTTGATAGGGATGTTAGTGTATTTTCAGCACAAAGAATGTGATATTCAATTGTGTTGGCAAAAATTGAAAATACTAGGTTATTTTTCACTTATTTGTGCCTTTCAGCTGTCAGTTCCTTAATCTTCTGTGTGATCATGTTACAAATGATCAGTTTGGTTAGCTCAGTTTCTATCAGAGAATGTTATTTTGTTCCTACAAAGGCAACACTGTAGTGTATGCCTGAAAGCGAGAAAGCAGTGCTTTTTACCGTCAGGTCTTTCAGTACCTCGGTTTTAACCAGTATTGCATGGGCATAGCATTATTTCGTAGCTATATTCTGAGATTAATTAGTTCATAGTGTTTTGTGGATGTTAAATCGGCACTGTCAGAGCTTGTCATGGTTACAATCTCAGGGTTAGGCCACAGAAGCAGTAGCAGTTTCGGCACCGGCTGACGGGTGCTCCCCAGCTGAGCTCTGTGCACACACCTGCTGCAGATAGCCGGGAAATCACAGGGTGGCTGCTCAGCTGCCCACCAGACCTGTTTTCTGTTACTGCCCTTCCTTGTACAAGAGCATTTACATTGCATACTTTTCCTTGAACTACATAAGCAGATGGTGCTGTAAGTCCTTGTGGATATATACGTTAGGACTTGGCGTTTCGGTGCGTAAGCTTTTCCACGATGTGCAAGAACAGAATTTCACAATTTACGCTTATGGCCATAATGGTTATTTCCTTAGGGGCTTTGACATTCCTTGATACATCTGAAAGCTTTTCATTAGGGTTTTGGGACTAGATGGGAAGAAAAAATTTGTATAACTGGAATGCTTTCTCATGTGTGCTAGTATCCACGTCTGAAAATCTAAGTCAGATGATGCAAATTTGAGGTAGAAATGGGTGAAACATTAGGAAAAGTGCTCATGCAGAAACCATGTTCAGTCTCAGAATATAGTTTCTTGTTATACTTAATCCAGTGTAACAGCAGACTACTGCCCAGAGGCTGCTTTTAGATTGCCCTGTGGTAAAGGGGCTGTGTTACTATCTCTCCCTTCCAGCAGGGAATTGAAACGTTGGAAAGCTGATAGTTTTGCTGCACAGTTGCTAGTCCAGCACAAGGGAGGCAGTGAAATGGGTGGCTGGGTCTTGAGAGCAGTGAAAACAGGGGGAGGAGGGGAGAAAAAGAAATGCGTCTTTTCAGTGGCAGCCTCAAACACAATATGAAGCTGCTCTTTCAGGAACCAAACATGTAGCTACCTTTGAGATCCTCGGGTACTGCCATCACTCACCGTCCTTGTTTCCACATCTCCCCTCAGTCAGTGTGATCCAGTCCCTGCTGGTTTCAGCTTATTTTGCTTTGCTGTGGTTATGAATTTGTCACCTCGGCATGCAATGCACATTCTGCTGGAGAACGCCATCAGCATCTTGCTTTGTTCGGCTGTGGTCTGGTTGGGATTTCATTAGGCATGCCCCTTACGGTGTCTAGCTCCTCTGATGCCGAAGAGGAGGTGATGCAGAGTGTAACATTTGCTCCTCCAGGCCCCTGTTTTTATGCAGAGAGCACGTTGAGACCATCTCTGCCCGTCTTGCCGCGGCGGCGGGGCAGGCGCGCGCCTGCTGCATGCGGCCCGGTTACGCATTCAGGAGCGGTGCTGCTCCCACTAGGCTCTGGTTACAGCTGGCAGGTTGAGAATTAGGTATCAGAAAAAACTCCTTAGCCTTAATAGGAGTCATTGTAGAGCAGCAATGACAGTGTTATGACTTCCAACCGCTTACCTGCTATAGCAGATAATTGTCATTACTAGGCAGCTCCTTCCTAGTGCGTGAAGGGAGGAACTGGGAAAGGAATGGGTATGTGTGGGCAAGTGAAAGAGCCTTTGGGGTTTCCCTGTCTAATAATACCCGCTGAGAATGAGATGGGCTTACTAAAGATGGTTTATGCCAGTGAGGGAGACCTGGCTAAAGCTCTGGATATAAATTTGAATAGATCTTATAGCATTAGGGCTGAGCTATTTCTGGGTAGCGGGTCACTTAGTGGATGCATAAACTTGATATAAGGCAAATTATTTCTGCTGACAGTTTCAGATACCTTTCTTTTTGAAACTCTTTCTTTTGAAACTCTTTACATTTCTAGACTAACTGTATTTAATAAAATAGCACCCCTCCAATTTTTCTTGCATGAACCTTTTCCTTTACATTAAATAGCTTCTATTTGTTCTTGGAATATATGAGGGTGGAATCTATCAGGGTGAATTTGCATTCCCTCTCAACTTCGTTTTTCCTTGACCTTTACTGGATTTCTCCTGAAAGGGTGGTTCTCCCCCTGCATAATCGTTCAGTTTTGAGGTCAATGCTGCCAATCTGTGAAGTGACGTACATGGTTTTGGATTGTGAAATCAACTTCTATCTTTTTTTTTGCACTTTGGCTTATTATGTTATGGCTTATTAAATCAGTAAGAAGTGTTTATTATCTGCAGACACCTTTAAAAAGTACATATGATTAAGAGAAAGAGATATCTAAAATAGAGATTTGCAACTGGAAGACTAGATTCTTGAGGTAAACCGTACATGTTCATGGTTGCATTTTAGTTACTCTCCTCAGTTGTAAAAGATATCAGTCCTCTACTAAGTAACACCATTAACCTGGCATATCATAACAGAACATGTTTACATTTTCTTTTGAACCATCTTATTATTAGATACTGATGTAAATTAAGGAACTCTGTGTTCCCCAGTGATGTCTAATAATCATATTTGTTAGACTTGTCCATTCCATTGTAACAACTTACAACTTAATTTGATAAGTTGTAGTTTCATGTATGATGTAGGTGAAAGAAAGAGCCTGTGAAGAAGTTTCTCAGTACTTTAATGCAAGTGTTTGTTGCACTGTGATCTCCTAATTAAAAACTACCTGGAAAATCAGTCTTAGCAATTAATGGGCTTTCAGACAAATGAGAGCATTAGGATAAGTTTAAAACAAGGGCAAATCACAGCATGGTTGAGGCTGGAAAGGACCTCTACAGATCATCTAGTCCAACCCCCCTGCTCAAGCAGGGACACCTAGAGCACGTGGCACAGGGTTGCATATATGTGGATAATTTGGTTTTCTGTTCTTGGAGTCTCAATGCATGGCAAATAGGGGTGTCTCCAAAATGTCAGAAGAAATTCATTTTTCCTGTATGTGGCTAATAAGGAATAGCTCAAAGTACTCCCTACCATTTTTTTTTTCATTGCGTATATTTCTTAATGGCATTCAATATGCCATATATGACAAAACTGTACTTAGGTTACAGGTTACCAATTTATACTTGCATATTAAGGACCAGCTCATCCCCTGGCACAAGCAAGTTCAGCGTTCTTCACTAGAGCCGTGGCCGATGTATAATCGAGGGCCCCCTTGCATGGGCCCCCAACCAAGATTCATTTAGTAAGAGTAATCGGCTCAAGGGCCTTTCCTCCATTTATGCATGTCTTTAAAGGGGGATAGAGCTTCTTGGCAATGACACAGATCTACCCTTCCTAATTTCTGGTACTTGAAGCTGGCGTTTCCACTACAATACATGGAATTGATGTAGAGAGTATATTGTTTAATATAACTTTTTAACTCTTTATGCATCAATATAGACTTTTATTCTTTCTTGTATTTACACCTTAGTCTTTTAGTTCTCTGGTGTTTTGACTATGTAAGCGGTGAAAGACCAAAAGAACCTGTTCCTTTCCTAAATCTTCTTCTGAACTGTAGTTTTTTCCAGAGTGGAATTAGAGAAGTTCTATTTTCCTCTCTTTCTAAGTGACGAAGTATAAATCTCCTATCCTGCATAAGCTTTATGGTTCTATATAAAATCAATAGCTGCTCTTCTTTTCTTCTTTTTGAAGTCATGAAATCCTAGGCTATTTCCTGAAGTAGGACCATTTAGCCTGGCACGCAAAAATTAAATGATGCAGTGCTGTAGCTTTTTAGTTCTGCATTGTTGTGCAATGAATATCATATATATACTTGGGTGAAATATTTCTTTGTGTGAAAATATTCATTAAGTGAGGAACTTTACTAATGCATGGAGGAGGTAAGGGGTTTGCTAACGAACAGAATCCAAACTAACCAAAACAGTAATTTAACTGGAACTCATTTTAATATCTGTAAGCAGGCAAAATGGGAACCACTTGTTTGGAACACTAGAAGGGTCATATTAAATTGTTCTAATAGCTTTTCACTATTATAAATTCAATCATTATGGGGAAAATGGGATTTGGGTTTTGTGCTTTATTTCCTTACTTGGCCGTTGTAGGCTATATGGCAAGTCTCAAGAGGATAATAAATCTGCCCTCTGTATTCTCAAGTTGTGAATAGTTTCCTGTGCTCACATCAGTATAATCATAATTATTAATTACTGTTATTATTTATTAGCACCACCACTTAGACTGGAATTGTTAATTGCTGTGCTCTAATACGAATGGGGAAAGAGGGAGAATGTTAATCTAATACAGTCTATCTATTCTCTAATTAGGCTTACACATCTCATCCCCCTTAGTGCTTTTGTGCAAATATTGTATAATATTCAAAAGTATAGCTCAGGGACGATTTTAATTGTAAAGTGCAATTTTCAGCTGAAGTTGTTGGTTTGTTTTTTCTTTTTTTTTTTTCCTTTTTCCTCTCCCACCAAAAGGCTAAAGACTCCCTGATGGAAGTGGTGTTGGAATAAGTTTTAGAAGGACGGAATAAACTTAAAGGATGGAATGGTGCTAGGCCTCAATGACGACTTATGTGTAACTTGCTTTGTAACTTATCTTGCTTGTCAGTCATAGGTATCTCCTGAGAACTCAGATAGGGAGGACTGGTGCTAGGTGTGCAATGGTTTTATGATGTAAAGAAACATTCACTGAAAACTATCACACTTACTTCGCTGGCAGGTCTCCTAAGGTATTAGTTATGGTGGTGAAATCTGCTTAGTTTGAACAAACCGTCTTAATGTCTCCTGGCAGTCCACAGGATTCCACAGGATGGAATTCTCTGGCTGTCATGGCCAGGGTATCCATCCCGACAGGGAGAAAATAGAAGTTGTAGGTCAGGCCTCTCTCCACATATACAGGATAACCTATAGTCAAGTCAGAAAAGTCTTGTTGTCTTATGCATTAGGTATTTGCAAAGATGTTCCAATACGAATATTCTTTCCTGCAAGACCTCGTATCTAAATCCTTGACTTTTGGTCCAGTTTTGCTGCCTATTTTTCTGTTTCTGTATTATAATACCATTAAAACCTTAACCACAATGAGGCTGTAGATTTGCTTGGTTGGATGCCCTTTTACTATATGTTTATGCAAGGTGCAAGGCATAGGGAGCCCCTGTCTTGCCTGAGGTTTGTGGATGTTAATGTTTTACAAATAATTAAATCTAAACTATTCATAATTCAATTGAAGTGATTTTTCATAATAAATTGTATAATTGTAAAAGTTTATAGACATCTCAGCTTAGATAACTGGCCTAATACCTTGACACCCCTTTTTTGTTATTGGCAAGCAAATTGCAAAATAAATGATCATTATTTTTCCTGGTGACCTCTGGGATCTGGTTTCTTGCATTTTTTCCTGCTTGTATTGCCTAGTAGTTCAATGGGGCAAATTTACTCCAGTGTAAACACCTTATTAGGGGGCAAGACATTTTGCACAGTGACTGCCATAAAGTTTCTTCTCCCATTTTTGCTCTCGCATTATCTTTTTGTAGTGAAATATGTTTGGTTGGGCAGTTAGCTTCCTTGTGTGTTATATCACATGCAAGAATTTCTGGCACTGTGTTAAATCTAGAATACCTGGTCTGTTCAGGCTGCAGAGAAGATGAGGTTCTGTAACTACAATTCCCGAGATGCTCTGAGGCCATATAAAAATATTTCTGCTGAAGAATATTTAGCATTTTGATTGAAAACTCATCTGTAGAAAGCACATCCTTCTCGTGGAATTTTTTGGCATGATTTTCAGTTTTTAAATAAATAATGAAGATTTCTAAAACCGTTTCCATTTAGCATAATGAACTACAGCCCTTTCAGAGCTCCCTGTGGACCAAGAATGAGGAAATGGATGAGGAGAAGGTGAGAGAATAAAATGCAGAGGAAACGGAGATGGAGGAAGAGTATAGGGTAGGTGATCAGGAAGACTCACTCTTAGAGAAGAGGGAAAATGGAGGCTTTGACTACCTTGCTATATCAGAAAAACTGGATGCTTGTCTGCATATCAGTAAGTGATAAATTAACTTTAACAGAGAGAAGCAGAAATTACCTCTTCTATCACTTTAAGGCAATGTAATGTGAAGTGCAGAAATCCTTAGCAAAAATCTTTTTAATATTTCTTTCATAAATGTGTACTTTAGACTGGTAAATATAAACTATAAAAAATCCTCTGCAAATCTTAGCTCTCCACAAATTCTGTAAGCTTCTGTTTTCATGGGCAATAGTATATTCCTATTTTTACCTTCAAAATCTAGATTTTAGAAACTGTCAAATTAATGCAACCAGATTTTAGTTGTATGCTGAAATTATAGTAATGCACACATTCTTGAAGTTAAAAACAATCCTGAACTTATTGTTACGTAGACTTTTCCACAGTATACAGAAGCAAGCTGACATGTGTTATGAGCAATATTATTTTCAGGGTGTTCAGTCCTAAGAATTAGCTTAGATACGGATGTGGAAAGCAAGCACTCTTCTTTTTTACTGCTTGTGAGTGTCAGAGGCTCCTGTGTAGTTGGGGCATAGATTGACAGACTTTCTTTTCAGAAAGCCAAGTGTTGGACTTTAGGTAAACAAAATGTTTTTTGTTTATTCTGGTAGACTGGAATATATCTATCTATCTCTCTATATAGATATATATTTGCTTAAAAAAAAATCTGAGATCCTCCCAGAATTGTGTGTCTTATTTGTTATTGTCTTTCTTCTTTTTCATTGTGGTGCCTTTTGTTTCCTTTCCACTTCTCGTATTGATCATTGTGAAATGCACATCTGCAAAGACATTTCTGACTTCTGCTTGTGTTAATGAGGTGCCAAGGGTGAAAAGTTGTCGCTGCAAGTACAAGATTGTCACCTAGATCAGTTGGGAATTGACGGAAAGAAAAAGAAATTATTCTCCATTCTAGTTTGTGTTAAGATGTAGGACATAGATGGATTAAAAAAAAATCTCTAGGATAATAATTTTGTATTTTGCCAGCAGGCTCTATTCTGACCTGTGCTTAGAAGAAATAAAATATAAATACCTTGAAAAACAAATGAATCTTTAAGCCTATTGAGAAGAAGTTCTCTGTTCTTCAGGAATATATTGCTTTGGGGTTCACCTCTAAGGAGAGTTGAAGAGCCTGCAATTTTTTAAATGAATTAGGATTATTCATGGGTAACATAGAATTTGAATCATAAGTGAATAAACAGACGTTGTCCTTTGCACCATGATCTAGTGAAACCTGAACTCATTTTAAGTTCTACAGATCTTCAGAAAACAATTCTCTTTTGTTTTATCATATGATCTGTGTTTAGCCATATCATGTCTCACACAGATGCAGGCCATGAATGTGGCACTCTTTGTATTGCTGGCATATCCGTAATCCTGGGAGATAAGTCTGTGGGTTTTTTTTTTTTAACTTGGCCTCCATACAGAACAGTAACTAGAACTAGACTTTTGTGGCTTAGCCCCTGCATTCATCAAAATTTCAGAAGTCAAGGGGTTCATCTGTTTGTATGTGACAACTGCTAGTGCTTTGACTGAATCTGCAGGCTTCAAAAAAATCACGTTGTATGTGAGTTGGAAATGCAGTGAAGAAGAAACCTTAGTGCCTCTTCTGATGCACTGCTTTGCAGTTTGGTAGCACTCGTAGAGCTGTTTTTTTTCATCATTGTGTAGCACAAGCAGTGAATCCTTTTGGTGTTGTCTGTCTTTGGATCTTAGATCTGTAAAAAGAGTCTGTGCCATTAGCTGTATGTTGGATATGGCAAATAAATCTGTAGAGGTGTATTTGGTACTGATCTGATTGATGAAGGTTGTGAAAAGGCATCTTCAAGTCTGTCAGATCAATAGGTGTTGGACTGAGGAGTTTACACACTCTTCACGTGGTTATTCTCTCTGTGTCTTTAGGGCTGCTTGCACTAATGCTTGCTGGAAGACCTACTCTTTTAGTGTACCTGAAATTTTTTATCTCTGTCTGAAAGCATGTGTCCTCTCTATGTGCAATCCTTGATCCTTTCCCCTTCTAAATGTAAAATCAAAAGCAGTCTATCAGATTGTATTCTCTTAGATGGAGACCTGGGAAGCATGTCAAATATTTGTTATTGGACTAATTTAACCATGCACTCGTGTGTTTAATACGGAGCGTATACCTGGTGCTGTGCAGTGTTTAAGCCTGCATACATAATAATAAAAAAATCTAACAAATAAGAACATGGGAAGGAATTCTTGATTTCTCACAAGCAATCTATAATATCAACGTGTTTGCAACACAACAAAGCGTGAGAGAAAATGGTCTCAAAACAACAAGAGGTACTTGTGCTTAAATTAATATACTTCCGTATTTCTTAGGAAATAAGTATAAATGCCTTTCTTCTTAAATCAAGAATCTTATTCCAAGATTATGTTTGTATACAAAATGAGGAACCATTTGAGGCAACCTGGGTGTTGTTGGCCTCCTGTTCAGAGGGTGCTCCCTGGCTCTCTCTCCACTCAGAATTTTTTTCCCCTCAGGCTTTCCGCATACCAGCCTGGGTAGCAATGCTTGCTGCTTAGCTGGTGGCGAGCCATAAAGTGTAGTGGCTTCTCCTGCTGCCAGGCTTGACCTCTTTTCTTTCTCAGCAGCTAGGGAGGCACTTAAGGTGAAGGGGACGTGGGGGTGTTCATTATGTGCGAGGAAGGATAGGTCTTTGGGTTGCAGAGGAAAGATGGCTTGGGGGTGCTGTATCTTCATTGGAGGAAAAAGCAAATTCTGGAGACATGTGAGGCCAACGGGGGATACTGGAGACCTGGAGATAGGTGTCCACTACCGATTCTCGCCCCATGAGAGCTTTCCAGTACCTTGAAACTAGCTTCTCCCATCCTTGATACCTTCTTAAAATCTCCACTTTTATTTTCTATCATCCCTTCTAAACCCTCCAGAGTTTTATTACTGCCACTCCAGGATGCATTCTTTGGTGTTCCTGGAAAAGACTCTTTGCCTCTGCTGCAGCAAAAGCATGAGTCAGCTTACTCCAGAGGAGGAGGCGGGGGCTGGGAAATCTCCTTTTATGATAGTTCTTCCTACACTTCCTGGTATTTCTGTTTTGAGAACACTGATTCCAAAAGCTGTGGGCTGTTTTCTGTCCAGCCTCTGAGTGTATGGAAATTATTCCTCATCTGTAGGGATGCTGTATGGAAATTGTTCCTCATATATTAGAATGCTAGTATCGCCTACTCCTGATACTTGATGTCAGGAGCCCGCCTCTTTCCCCATCACAAAAGATTACCTCCATTTTACAACTATTGTAGTGGAGGGCACAGAGACAGAAGGCAGAAAGCCTTTGCTGAGCTGCGTAATGTCTCAGTTTCTATCTATGTCAGATATTTTCTGAGGTGCTCCTTAGTCTGAGAGCCTGTTGCATAGAATTTGATTCAGTGGGATAAATATATTCTCATTAAATTCATGGGGAGTTCAATGCTAACTTAAATGAAACATGATTGGATTCGCAACTCTGACAGCAAGCAGGTTTTGGAAATAATGCACCATTAATTTGAGAAGCTTATGCAATTAAAAAAAGCCCCTTCTGTCTTTGTGTTCTAAAAGTCAGACTCTGATGGTGAACATAACAGTACTGATTTGAGTGTAATAAAAATAGATAAAAATGATGACAAAAGAGAAAACAGTATTGTTCGGATCACTTCTGAAAACATCTTGCAAGTACTTCATTTCCATTTTATACTAGAATTTAGAAATGTTAAAATAGTGACAAGAGGAAAAAAATAGAATTGCTTTAGCTCTGTTATTCCACCCACAGACATTTTTTAGTGTGGAAAATGAGTCATCAAGAAAAGATATTTTTACTTTGCAACAGACATTAGAGAAATTTTGATCTTCAAACAAACTGTGTGTCAATCGATTTACCACTCAAAAGGTTTGATCCAGCTTGCATTCCCTTGCACAGATCATGCTTTCTTTGAAAATTGTGGAAAGCCAAAACAAGAAGCCACCAACTTGTAACTCTTTAGCTGCCTGTGGTTCACAAACGGTTTGGATGTGGTTCCCACTTTGGGAGTTTTTTGCCATGATGGATGTGAGGGTTTTGCTGGCACAAGAGCTAGTGGGTAATCCAAGTCTCTGCGTCTGGGAAAAAAAAGTAGGGCAGCAAGTTGTTCGGAGGCTGATGCTGTCCCTCTGCGTTGGGTTCTCTTGCAAACCATGCCACAGGCGGTTCCGTGGTGGGGACATGGTGGGGACGTGGTGGGACTGCCCCGCCAGGTGGCTGCGCTTTGCTGCCCTTGGACACAGGGAGATTTGAAAGCGATGGCGGTGTTGGAGCCCAAGGACAAAGAGTTTTTAAAAAGTTTCCTGAAACAGATGAAAATGAGTTTTAAGAACTAATCTGTGAGATGACTTCTTGGCTAGCGAAAAAATAAAAGCAGAGATGGGTAGAGTAGCTGTTGCATTCTGTCTGAGAATGTGACCACTGATTTGCTTTTACTTTGTCTTGTATTTTGAAGTATAATGCTTCAATGTATGTATAATAGATGTATGTTTTGTAGTTTTTAAAACATTTTACCAAAGGGGAACAGGAAGCTTACTGCCCATCGTCCTATATGGGACTTTATTAGTTGCCAGGCTCAAAGCTATTTGTTTTTATTGGCCCTCACTTTTATGAGTCTCAGCTGTTTGAAGAGGCTGTTGGCTCAACTGGATGTAATGCTACAAACTTAAAACCACAAACCCATCTTTATCCTCTAAACTTGTTTTCCGGTAAACTTCTGTGACATTTGAGTTAATATTTTTCCCCAGCAGAAATACACATTTTTTAACCGTTTTTACATTATTAATATATTTTCAGTTGGATTTCTTAGTATTTACTCTCAGATTTCAGCTTCTCACAGACAGAACATCTGGAAAGCTTTGCTATATTGTTCAATGGTAATTGATTTTTTGGAAGCTTGTAAGATGTGAAGCTTGCAGTTACAACACCCTTCATCATGGTTTGGGAGTTATACAAGAAATTTATTCTATTTGGAAGTCAGATCAAGAGTTGACAATTATTTGGTAAGTCCTGCTCGTAGATGATAGCTGTAAAGAGCTGTTGAATCAGGTAGGCTGATGGAGGTGAGGCTGCCACAGCTCCACATCCCCAAGTGCAGCCCATGGCCGGTCTCTTAAACAACCCCTGGTAAGTTTGTGCACAGTGCTCCCGTAGTGACTCCATCTCCCCGGGCCTGTGTGGTGACACTGCCACGGCTCTGCGCTGGAGCTTGTATCTCTGCTGGGGTCGTTGGCGTTCCCCTCTCATCGAACCTGTGTGCTCCTTCCTTTCATCACGTCACCTACAGACAACCCGTGTGAAGTGCAGAATGCTCCTGTTGGTGTTTTAATTGCCTAACGCTTAGAATCAGCTCCAAAGAGCTGAATGCTGCCCGTGGCTTCATCTGGAGACCTGTTGCAACAGGCACCCGTAATGTGGAGGCGTTATGGTGAGTTCGCCCGGCTGCTGACTTGTACTGACGCATCAGGTTGCTTCCTGCTGGGTTTAGCTGTCTATTAATAAATCGACTTGCATTGCTTTCACTTGCGTCTAGGCAGAGCTGAACTCCCTGAACCCTCTTTGTTTATTTAAAATCAGTATGATTTGAGAACACACTGATTTGGGCAAATTATCCTTTTTTCTTTTTTTTCCTCTATATGATTAGATCTCTTAATGTATCATAAAACAAAGAGATATCTCACTTTCATCTCTCAAATTGGATTCTCAGTTACAAAACTTTACTTGTCTGTTTCTGTGTAACAGAGTATCTGTTTATCATAACTAGTAATTTAAAAGATAATAGACACATTTACTTTGTTTCTTTGAAATTTCCTAGGGTAGTGATGCCTTCGTAGACTGTATGGGAACAGGATACCATGTGCAAAACAGTGCATCTTCCGGTAATGATTTTGAAAGACATGACCTGAAAATCTGGAACAGTGTTCATCATAGTTGTGTGTCCTGTTGATGAGGGAATATGACTGAAGCGTATATTGTGTGAAAATATTTGGGTTGCATTATTGCCTTTAGGTGTGGATTTTCATCATCAGAAGAAGCAAAGGACAAAACCCTTGCACTGATATGTGCAAAAGGAGGAGGTTGGATATGTTATAGCCTCAAACATTGCCTGAGAACAGTGTAATTGCTTCAAGTCTAGCCTGCTCTGCAGCATGCTGAGACAGTGGTGTGGGAGGCAGCCCATTCCCGTCTCCAGCCTCTCTTTTAGGATGGGGTAAGTTGGGTGCCGTTGAAAAACTTCTTAAATCTTATTTCCAGACTTTTCTTATAATTTGTTAGTTGAACCAGGGGAAATATTGGTCCCTTTGTGGAGAGCATACCAAATTCCCTTAGGCCTGGGCTTCCTCTAAGATTTGATTTACACTTGATGTGATCATGGAGAAGAACTGAATAAATTCATGGCCTACTAAATTAATGGATTGGGAGATTTGGGCAGGTCTACAAACAGTGTAATGAGTTTTGATAAGGAGACCTGTGGCAGTATAGGAAATGGTGAAGGTGATTTTTTTAAGTGCATGGAAGCGATTCCTGTTCCATGTATGTGAATGTTCCTATTAGTTTTAGTGGCAGTTGAGAAATTCACTTGCTAAGGGTTCACAGTTCATGTAGCTCTCCACATCTTCTCAGCCCTACACAGTAGATCAGGTTAAAATATATATGTTTCTTTTTCCTCTTTTCTTCTTCCTCTGCTATAAAAGAAAGAAATAAGTTCATTTATTTTGGTAGATTTGAAAGAAAAGGCTATAAAAGAAGAGACAAACAAACTTAAATTCTGATTTTCTGACAGTTCTACCAATGCCAATGGGAGTGGGTTGCATGACCCTGAAGGCAGAATAGTAGTTTACATTCTTAAATCTCTAATTACCTGAATGAGCTATACTCATTTCTTTTTAAATTTAGACTGTAGTTTCTGCTTACACAAATACTTTGATGAAAACAAACACAATTCATTTAAAACACATTGTGTGTGTAAGTTGTTGATGCCTATGTTTGCCTGCTTCATTAGGCACATTTACAGTGCATTGCTGCATTTCTCCTCCTCTCTTACCCGGTGAAGTTATACTACCTCTAATGTAATTGAGTTTCATTTCACTCTTACTTAGTAGTTGCTGCAACAGGAGAAACATTATTTTATTTATATTTTCTAAATCTATATTCTAAATCTAAAAGCCATATTTCATTTTTTCCTTCTGTATTCTCTGTAGTCTATTTATTAAAATTGTTATTTCTCTATAATTTCACTTCTTTTAGATCATTGTTTTGGGAGGCAATTTCTTTTTATGTTAGAAAGATGTAGTGTGCTTTACACAGCGCATATTCAGTAAGTTTGACTGCTGTGATGAATTCACAGAAGGTGAGGGGCAATGAATTATTCTTTGAGGCTGAATCTTAATAATATTAAATTCTTATCAAAGGTAAGATTTTTAGTTGATGTGAAGAATATTTTGCAAAAGCACTTCTCTTCCTTGTATATCAGTGTGATCCATATTGCAAAGGTCTTTTTTTTTAAAAAAAAAAAACTATATACAGGGGATTTGTTTAAGGAAGTAACCTTTTTTTTTTTTTTTTTTGCAATTTCCTTACACAATTTTATGGCACCGTTGTATCTGCAAGGGCTATATTTGCTTTACCGCTGCTATAAAGCTTATGGCCATGATGGAATCAGGAGTACTATGCAAGAATATTCATGCTCTGTAGACTCTTGTACAAACACAGTATCCTAATAATAAGAACTATTTCTCTTACTCCCAGTGGAAGGGCCCCGTGTTTCCATTGCTGATGATATTACTTACTGGCAATAATGGTAGTAAAATTTTCAAGCTTGTGAAAATCAAACAGATTTTTACTCATTTGTTTCTATTTGCAGTCACTTTAGTGAGCATGTGTTTGGTAAAATCCGCTCGGTCTGCGGACCAGTGGCAATCAGTCAACAGCTATGACTACGTTTGGTGGAATTTTTATTAAGAAGTATACAGATGATCTAGAAATAAAACCAAAAAGCTTTATTTTAATGAAAATGCGTGCCTTCATGTAAACCATTCTACTCTCTTATCTCAACAGAAAATTTAGAAAGGTTTTCAGTTTACAAAGAGCAGAGCAGTGTTGTCTGTATTAGTTATAATTTCATTTTATTGCACAATATATTCATAGTTTGATTAGGCTAAATTAAGCAGATAGTAAGTATAACACTTGCTTGTATGCTTCTACAGGTCATGGCTTGAAAAGGGTATCTAAAACTCAGTCAACTCAACTTTCCCTTGAGGATAAATATCTGTATTCAGCAGTAATCACTCAGTGCAACTGGTATCTTGAGAATGGTTGATGGTTTGCCAGTATTAAAGCACTTTGCAGGAGAAAGGATAGTATGTCAGGTGATGCTTATGATGGCCCCTTGCCGATCTGTTTGTATTGAAACTTTGCAGTGTCCTAGGTGTTTGTTCCTCACCTGCAAAACAGGACCTATGTCTGTTGGCTCCCCACCAAAGCTGTGTCCAGCACTCTTGCTGTTTCCCCAGGACTGACACTGAGAGAAAATGCCACTGAGGAGGAGAAAATGCCTACTGGTGCTTCAGCAGCTGGAGAAGCCGGGGAGGGGGGGAGACAGGCTTATTTCTGTCTCCATCAGCTCATCTGCTGTTGGCTAATGGTGGGATTGAATTAGCCAACGCAAAGTTGTTGAGTAAAAACAAACAAAAAAATGCTTGAAATTTGTTTGATTACATTTAACATTGCTAACCACATTCTTGTTAAATGCTGTTAATTAATGCTGCTTGATGTGTTTGCATTTAGTCATTTAGATTGCATTGTCCTTTAAGTGTTCTGGGCCCTATCCTAGACCCACAGAGGTCTCAGTAGGAGCTGGGAACACTTAGCATGTCTCAGGAGGTGGCAAAGTCTTCGTGGCGCTGGATCCCATACAGAGTAAAAATACATTGGAGCTTTTCAAATGTGTTTTTGATTAATACATTATGAACTCTGCCACAGTAATAACTTCTGAGCCTTAATATATCACTGTACGTATTTTGCTAAGCAAATACTGCTATATTTTTCAAGCCCTCTACTATATATATCGCAGTGTGAAAAGAGACTGCTATTTTTCCTCTGATTTCTTGGGTGCAAATAAGTGATGGCGCTTTTCAGTTCCATTCCACCCCAGGCAGTAATTATGAGCAGTTATCCCGCTTCTCTTGGGCTTAGTGACGCCATTAGATGGCAGAGGGTTGGGTGACCTTTCAAGAGGGAATGAGCCCGAGTCCCTGTGCTGCTTTGGGTCTAGTTTTGCTCTCTGCAGAAGCAGCGCCCGCCTTGGTGGTGGAGGATGTCTGTACGTCCGTACGTCCGTACGTCTGCCGATGGAGGTGCTCCCATGGGCCGCGTCCCACAGGCCAGAAACCCAAGCTTCTGGCAATAACTGTGTAAACACATGGGCAGCTTGGCCCACACCTCCTGGTAGATTTTTCAAGGGATTTTTTTTGAAGACATTAAAATGCAGTGTGCCCACCCACCTGGGCAAATATTCCCTGAAGTTTTCCCTATGTAAACTGTACTTCCTGAGGAAACCTCCTACACCCTGATCCTCAAACTAAAAAAAAAATTCTCAACTGCTGGTGTTCACATTGTTTAACCTTGTCTAGTTCGGGTTATTTGCAGTTCACTTACCACTGCCGTGTGTATTTCTGTGTTGCCGACATGCTTGAGAAAACACTTTGGAGCTCAATAAAACTGGCCCAGATTTTCAGATGTAGATGTCTGAATCAGACTTCTAAATCTCTATATTTAGGTTCCTCAGCAAAATGGCCTCAGTTAACAGGGTGACAAGCACTTGCAGCTGCTTTACTACTTCCACTGATACTTTATAGTAAATGGCAGTGCTGGCAGAACAGTTCTTTATGTCATTGAAAGTACATGTGCTGCCAGTAAAGCATTAAGAAGGGAGATATTCTGCGTTGTTTGATCTTATTTTTTAATATTCATTTTATTTTATAGGATTTTTTTTCTCATTATATGATCACATTTCTTACTTTAGTCAGCATTCATTTCAGTGGATTAAATACTTGGAGCATGTCTTCAAATTAAGAATTTTGTATTTGTAAAAGGCCCACTGTTTTTAATTTCATGTTGGTAGAAGACTGAAATTTTCTGGGCATGTTAATTCTCATTCCCTAGACTTATGGGAAATGAGTTATAATAAAAGCATTTCACAATCATGTCTGATTATAAAAGTTAACACTTACAGGGCATTTCCTGTCTTCAGGATACTTTCCAAGTTTTGATGCTATACTGTGCAAACAGAATGAGTAAGAAAGGGGTAAAGGGAATATATAATCTCTTACATTTTATTGTTGCAGATTTACTGATAAAGAGTCCGAGATAAAGGGAAAACCTCTTATTTTTTTGAAGTCAGTGAGAGTTCTGGCTATTGACTCCCATGGGGTTCTGATTTATTGTGTGTTTCCAAAAGGTATGTACCAATTTTGAGTGCCTTAGCTTGAGTTTTGTTTGGCTAATTCTCCAAAGGTATTGCATGCTAGCCTCAGAAAAGGTGCTTAGGTAACCAACTCCCTTTTAAGATCCCTAAACTACTGTGGAAATCTGTGATAAATCAGATGTTTTTTACCTTTGTGAGTAAACTCAATTACCCCAAGTGGTGGATATGTGCTGATGGGATTTTTAGGTGAAGCGTCTAACTGCCATTTCTATACAAATTTTGTTGCCTAATTATGTTTTAAATCTGGATCGTAAAGCTTCGTTTTTCAAAACTGCAGAAGGTTCCCACTGTTTTTTGCTGGAGATCTACAGATTCAGCATGTATGAAAGATAAAAGAG
The DNA here is from genome assembly GCF_000705375.1 of Tinamus guttatus. The sequence continues at coordinate 263,330 of NW_010585029.1, read as the reverse complement.
TGTCTGAACACTTTGCAATTACTGAACGCCTTTTAAAAGCATGTACATTTTTCTCTTGCTGAGAGGCACTTTGAAAGTCACAGTAGCAGAGCCGAGAATAGATTTATCTCTATCTTTCCAAAAATTACATGGGCTTCCTAAGCTGGTGTTTCATCTGACATATAATTAGTTTTATGGGAAGACAGGGATCTAATTATGACTAGTGAAGGGATTTTTTTTTTTAAATGTATCTTTTCAAATTAAAATAATACTGAAACTCTAACTACATGTTAGGATAATACACTAAAATTATCTATGTTTGTTCTATTGTTTATTCCACTTTTATAGGAATATTTGTCCAACATGATTATTTGGATATGGCATAGTATTCTGTCATTAGCCATGCATCAGTAGCTGCTTTTTTGGGCTCAAAGAACAGCACGTATATTTAGAAGTTATTCCCGATTAGAAGGACTGGTTACTAATTGTGCTTGAAGGAAAAAAAGGCAGTGCAATGTGCTTTCTATTGCATTCTATCATGAAAAGTAAATCAGAGCGTAACATTCAGGAGCAGCTAAAATTCATGAGAAGTTGGTGGCAGAACTGGTTCAGATCTTAGCTGACGGTGACACTTCAGATGCATAAAAAGCTCTTGAACTCCAATTCCCTGCTGCTGTTGTTCTGCGTGCTCTTCAGTTATAGTACACGGGATATACTTTGAGTTTTTTTCTGAGTAACGCTGGGAGTCATCAATGTCATATTCAAGCTACACTTTCTCCTCTGAGCAACTAGTCAGAAAGACAAGTAACATTTTATCCATTCCTAATGACTTTGAAGCTAGTGGTGGAAAACATATTAGTATCATTGCCAACGCAAAATTGTTCCATAAATTTTACTTAAAACTCTTTTTCTCGACTGATTTCAAATGACTATGCGATTAACCTTCTACCACTTCCGCCTAGGAGACTAATTCACTGTTTAATGGGGTTCAGACTTTCTGATTTTCATCCTGGATCTACTTTTTCCTCTAATTTCACCAAAATATGGCTTGCCATCTTTGCTTGGGTTGTCATGTAAATATGATATCCATCTTCATATTTGCACTCTGTAAAACATGTCTCCTCCATCTGATTGTGTTTTCTACCACACTTGCTCATTGATTTGCCACACTGCATGTAACCAGCTGTCTGAACGTCTTTAAAGTTTTTTTCGGCACCGGCCTGTTCTGTCAGATTGACAATTGATTTTTCAGTGATGCTTGAACTGCCTCCAGTTTACTGTCACCTTTCTAATGCTGAGGATATCCAGGACTAAATGTTATATTTAAACTGTTATTTATCCTATACCCTAAAACTGAAACTGTCATAGGTTAAAAAGAAAGTGTCTTTTCTTCTTGTCATTTCACACTGCATTTTCTGTTTTATTTGCTGTTCATGGTTACAGGGATGTTGTAGAATAGTAGCAGAGAAGTTAAAGATGTTCTGTTGTGGATCCAAAGGCCAATATGACCCACTGTATTGTTTCATGTTGTCCCTTGCACCACCGTAGTTAGGGCTTTATTGGCCTGAGGATGCAAAACCAGCTGGAACTGAAGCTAGCTGTTGTATCTCCACCTTCAGAAAATGGTGTGTTTTGACCATGCTATTGTAATGGAATACCAAGATGAGCCAGTCTTTTAGTTCTGCAAGCAATCCTTGCAGCTTTATGGCACAGGAGTCTGAAACAGCCCTCATTGCCTTGAAGTAATACTCATGCAGGATGTGGGTTGAGGGTGTTTCATGATCTAGTAGTTTTTGGAGGTGCTCGTCACCACCTTATTTACCAGACCACAAGACTCTGGGTACTTCTGAGCGACAGATAAATAATTGTTTGTCCTAATCCACATAGACCTGAATGATGTGAGCATGTTATTGCTATAAATAAACCAGTGTGTGCAGTTTCATAGGTAAACAACTACTGAAACTCTTGCTCTATGTCATTACCATATATTGAACATGTACAAAGGTTATGCAGTTGTCAGTATGAAGTATTCATAGAAGTTGTGCTTTGAAGTCCAAATTCTGCAGCTGGAAGTTATATGTTCTGTTTATATTGATGCTAGTGAAAGTTGTAGGTACAGAAGTTAAAAAATCTTTCAAAATACAAAAACAGGACATTTCAGCAATACCATGAAGTATTAGGGAATTTATTTATGGAAAAAAAAATCTAATCATTAAACAAACAAGCAAAATGCCAACTAATTAATGAATATGTAGAGAAATCTAAGAAGGATGCCTAGAACCTTGCTCTTTAGCCAAATATTGCATGTAAAGGAAAAGGGTTTTTTGAAGGCAAAGAGTGCATGTCCTTATGGATTTATTTAAGCATAATTTATGTATTTAATGACTAGTAAGTGAATAGAGTTTTGATTGGATCATGACTGGATAATAATTCTTATGACAGGACATTGTTTTCTGTTGCTTGGAACATTGCTAAACTTTAACTGTTCAGTTTGCAGTTTTTCATTCTCTTTCTTAGAATGATAAGGATTTTTGTTTGTTTCCCTGTATTTTCATTTTGAAAAGTTTCAAACTAGGGACTCTGTGCAGGGGCTGGACAGAATTTCCTGTGCCATTACATCAATGAAATACGAATCGAAAGCAACATTATCTGAAACAAGTCTCTAGAATAGGTCTAGTAAGCCTTACTAGACTAAGTCGCAATAGGAGCAGTGCGGACCAAAACAGACTTTTGAGATAACTGTTAACTGGCTTCTTTAAAGACTCATGTCAAGGGCTTATTTCTGACAGTAATGTCCCCAAAATAAAAATAAATAATTTTAAGAGTGGAAAAAGCTTACTTCTCAAAAAAGAAAAAAAAAATAGTGTACAAAGGTGGGCCCAGCACTGGAAATAGCATTGCTAAAGGCTGTTATCATCTATACTGCTTGGGCCACAAACGAGCTGGGCTGAGAGGTGACTGTCCAGAATTTGTTCTGAGCTCTGTCTGAGCTCTGGGGAAGACTGCAGTTGGTTGAAGAGCTAATGGAGATTATGGAGACAGAATTCACACCAATAGGGTTAGTGAAGAGGAATACAGAAGGCAGAGGTCTAAAGCACAACTGTGTCACTGGGTGGGAGCTGCACCTGGTCAGATGAAGGTCGCTGCAAGAAGACCCCACCGCTGTCATTCTGGGAGTAGTTGGTTGCAGAGTCTGATACAACCTGGTTTTGGACTGCCTGGCTTTGTACGTGAAGCCGCATCTTAATGTATTTCTTTCTATACAAAAAACAAATGGTTCTCATGAAAGCAAACAGATGCTTGTTTCCTGATTTTTGTTTTCTTTCAGGTCTCCTGGTTCAGTTGTTTTATTAGTAATATGGTATTTATTTTTAAGAGTAACCTACATTGCTTGTTGGAGAGGTGATTAACCCTATGCATTACCCTACATTTACTAGAAGTTGTCATACCTTTTTCATGGGAAGCTTTGTAGAAGGGAAATGGTTGAGCTGCAGTCTTCTGCATCCCCTTTATTTGAATAAAGCAGCTAAATGAAGCAGCTCTTTCTGAATAACACTCACCATTTGATTCAGGTGCACTTTGGCTATGTGAAAGGACCACTAGCACAATTATTCTTAGTGACAAATGCAAACGTAAAATAGTTTTGACTCAGCACCTCCGTTCCTCTAGGTTATGTTAGGAAATGAAAGCAGTGTCATTTTTGACTATTGGCATTGCTCATATGTCTTTGCAGTGGTTTTCATTTGTTATTAAAAAGAAGTGTTATAGTTGCCTGTGACGTTTCATGTGTCATCACACGTACATTCTCTGACATCCAGAGGAAAAGATTACTCAGAGTCAGTTGTTACTCTTTTCTATATAATTGTGGTGCAGGTGCCCCACAGGGAAATTTGATATGCAGTGGAAGGAGTAAAGAGTGTATTGGCAAATTTTAATTCCTTGCAAGCACCTGGCTGTTCCTAGTTGAAAAAATAACAGTAGCTGTTGCTGGGTCATTAGTTATTAGATCACAGGGGATTAAAAAATGTTGAAGTAATGCATTTCAGAATGATATTTAAAGTGGCCCATATATCTGAAAACAAATTTCTAGGATACAGACAAGCACATTTTAAATATCTTTAAGAATATTTAAAAAGTTGTTTTGAAATCCTGGAGCTTCGTTTTAATAAGGAAACCAGGAAAAAAAATGGCATAGTTGTGAAATGATTTGATAGTCATAGTTATATAGTAAGGTGCAAGTGTGAAAATAATTTTTAAAAACACTCACCAAAATGTGCAGTGCTTGGAAAACTTCTTGAAAGTTGTAGCAAAGCGGTTACATACATGTTTATAGAAGTGCCAGGAGCATGGCAGAGGCTGGGAGTCTTGTATTCTCTGTGCAACTCACCTGTAATCTTCTCTGTCAAGTACTAAAAGCTGCCTTAGATCTCAGGGGGATTTAGTTCAAGTTCTAACTTCAGTAACAGAAAAGAAAATATATTTTAGTTTTGTGAGAATATTCTTGCTGCAGTTGGTAAATGGTCACTTTTTTCTCAGCTGTGCTTACGTCTGCATGAAAATTTGTCCATTTAATTTCGGTCTTATTTGTGGGGACTTTTGATTCTCTTTTCCTGAATATAAATATAATGATTTGGAGTATTTTTTATTTTATTTTGTTACATTGGTGTGTATTTCAGTGTTTTAAAAAAAGTCGCCTCTTCAACATTTATTTGACTGTGTGCAAGAGTAGAAGAGATGTGTATTTTTTATTTGCAAAGCCTTTATGCAAGCTTCTATTTTCAGAATTATGTCATATGCTGTCCTATCTTCTATGGTTCTAACTGACATGATTCTAACTATTCACCTCTCTATGTATCTGTAAAGAGGCATGTGTCATTTTGTGGTTGTTGTTTTACATAACTGAAACCTTTTTTACTTCTGATTTTCTCACAATACTTGGATCTTATTATAAGGATCTTTTGAATGAAATGCAATACTTGCTGATCTTTTCTTTTAGTTCTTTTAAATAGTATCTATTGTACTCATAAATGTGATTTGCAATGCATTTAAAATTTACCAAGTCTACAATATCTTTAACTAAAGGCATTGTAAAGTCAATACTAGCACTAGTTGATTAAATGATTTACCTAATTAAAAAAACATGGAATGCTGCCATAGCTTTATGTGCATTTCTGAAAACTGGGGTTAATATAGCCCTTGGCTGATGTGTGCAGAGCGGCATGGGTTTATTCAAAGGACCCAAAGTGCAATAGCAAAATTGTTGCTCTTATAAAATGGTAAATTTTTTTAAAAAATAATTTTTTGTAGAGCTGTATAAAGAGGTATTGAAATATTTAATAGCATAATAATTGTAGATACCAGGTGCTGAAATATTTTCCTAGTTGTTCATAAATTGTCAGCAGAACTGTCGCTTCTCATGGCTGTGGCAGTTTCCAGCCTCAAAAAGAAAGCTTGCATTAAGTATGTGTGGCCTAACTGCAAGTAATCTGGTATTGCTTTCTGCTTATTTTTCAGTTGTTTTATAGTCGTTTTGTTTGCACCGTTTTCAACATAAAATGTAACTTAAAAGGTCTCCAAACTGAAATTTGGCAGGTTTGTCTTTTGGCACTGTCTGTTAAGCTGAAGAGATCTTCTAACCGTATAAGGCTACTGGGTCTCTTCTGCTAGTTTGCATGTATGTCATCTTCATACAAATTGAAAGATTGCAGCAGAATATTAAACAATTAGTTTACAATTATAATTCTTTTTAGAGAATTTCCTAAGATTCAAATAATGTGAGTAACAAAAAAAAAAAAAAGGCAATGGATTTTGTTTCTGTTTCTATGTAGTCCAGAAATTTTGCAAAAATAGCGTGTCTCTTTTTTCAGGTGGTTAGTACCTAAGTATTTTTGTCTCTTACTAACTCTCAAGATACTTGTTCAAATTATAGACATTTTAGGAATGCAATCTGAAAGTTTGAAGGATGTCCACTGTACATTTTTTTTAAATCAGTAATTTTTGCTTTTATTTCTGATGCGGTTTATTCCCAAGCTTTTATGTTTCAAAACAGATCTCAGACCAGCTACTAGAAAAGAGAATGACCTGTGCTGATAGATAGAATCATTATAGAGCCAGATTTATAAAAAATAACCTAGTCAGAAGAGAAGTGATTTGAAGATCTGGTGTCAGAATGAAAATGTGATCTTCCTGAGGAAGAGGAGGTTAAAGGCAATGAAAATGATAGGAATCCATTGAAGGATTTGAACCATTTTTGTAGTTAATGGAAAGAAAGGCTGAAAATGGGAATGGAAATATTTTCTAAATAATTCATGGCCTTTCATTAAATGTTGTTCTTCAGTTTAACGTTATAAATAAGTAAAAATTGTGATAGTTTATAGCTAGCAAATGGTAGAAGAATACAATTTTAGTTAAATCTTCAATTCACCCTTGTCCTCATTCCTTCACATTGTTTCCCCTAGAATAGAAAGTAAAAGCATTGGGCCTATCATCCAGTGATTTCAGAATTAATATTCTGATTACTAAAAAGATATTTTTTAAATACCTAGTGTTTAACCTAATATATTTGTCCATAGTTTACAGTCTTAGTCTTTCTCTTCAGGAATAGACCTTGATAAATCTTTTTGTGTTGTTTCATTAGTTTATTGATGAGATAGATCTAGGGTTGTGGATAGCGTAAGAACATAATATCTTCAGTATTTGTAGTTCTGGACCCACTGCAGTTGGATTGTTTACTATGTTTTGGTATCTTTTCTAATGTGTTACACATTGCTGTTAGATTACCATAAACGTCCACAGAGCAAAAGGCTTGTTTCCTTTCTTGAACAAGCTTTTAAAACTACAATGTTAGTGCATGGGTCCCTGGCTCTGGGAGAGGCAGCTAAAACTGGATAGAAACTAGATCACAATCTCCACACTTAATAAGGCAATAATTCAGCTGTTGCCATGTGACACAGCTGGTTATATTGTCTGTCATAACTATTCCATAGGCATAAATCTGAGACTTGTGCCAGATGCTTCATGCTGTTCCTGCTGTGTAAAACAGCTGGAAATTCAGCTTAAAGGGTTTCATTCCTAGAGAGAAACTGCAGGTGGCATGAGGTGAGATAATGTGAATTTGATGGGATGACACATTATGTTCTTCAGCTGTAGCGTCACTATTACTGCTTTGGGGTGAATGCCAGATCCCTGGTATATTCCTTGACACATAGATCCTACAGTCTAGGCACAGGAAACAATATTACAAATTGATTTAGGGTTATAAAGCTGGACATAATGGCTGATGCAAGTTTATATAAGGAAGCTTGACTTTATGGAAGAACAGTGGTATCACTCATTTTTCTTCATATGCTAAACATATGGAAACCTAAAAGAGGTTACATTAAGGGGCTAAAAAGTTGTTCTTCTTCTTCTTCTTTTTTTTTTTTTTTTTCTTATTTTTGAGTGCGCGAAACTTTTGCAGCCTTTTCAGGTTTTCATGGAATTTTTTATTTGCCCGGGAGTTTACATTTTGACATTCTTTTTCCTGGCCTGTGCCGATAGCATCATCAGTTTGGACTTTGTGCTGGTTATAGAGACCCAAAAGACATAAAGCCGTTTAGTATTACAGTACAGAGGTATGGCTTAGTATCATAAATAAAATAAATTAAAAAAAAAAGTTGTGTGTCAGGAATATCCAAAGGCTATTTATTCCTAACTCTGTAAAATCTTAAAGCATTAGTGACACATGTTCCTGGTGGCAAATTTGTTCACTTGCTAAGTAATCTGGATATGGATCCTGACTCTGCAAATAGTGAATCTGCACAGGCTAAAGTACCTTTCTAACCAGCTTTAGGAAATTAAAGTAATGCCAAATGCAGGTGGATCTGCTTGTTCTGTATTAAAATGGCACAAGGTGATTTGAAAAATAGCAGTTATGTTGTGCATCCTCATCCAGTTTATAAATCACTTCTCAAATGCACATAGATCTTCACAGGATAATATCTCTCTAAATAAGGAACTGATATTTTGGAAAACATTAGAAAATGCTTGCAAGAAATGCACCACAAATAGAATTGTTACTAAAGTAAGGCAAGAGCTCTGCATGCTGTTTGTTGTTTTGTTTACATCAAAATCTTGAAGCACTGAAACATGATATCTCTTATATGGTATTTTATTGTTTGCTAAATAACAAAAATTTTGCAAGACAATTTTCAGTACAGAGGTTTTTCTGAGATTAAAAACCAAGAAATATCTCTTCTACAAAGAGACTAAGCTGAACAAAACAGATAATATGGTCACTAGGGCTTTGTCTCACGCAAGGGTTTAACTATGTTTGTGCAGCTAAAGCGACATAAGTTTTGAACAATCATGACTAGTTGGCTGGTTGGAATGTGATTATAGGAATGGAAATTAAAATTAGAGTTCTATAAGCTGTATTTATAGCAGTGTAACTGCAATAGGGTTGTCTAATACAACTGCACTGCCAGAAGGAAAAATCACATCCCTCGCTGGAATAATCATGTTGTGCTTCTGTATGGAGACCAGACCTAAATTAGTTCCAGTTGCATTTCTGACTGCTTAAACGTGAAAGCCGCTTCAGTAAAGGCTTTCCTTAGCTCTGTGATGATTTAATATGAGAGGTGTTAACATCTACATATTGAATAAGGCTTGTGATTATTGAAAATGCTTTAGGCCATCACAGTCCTGTCTTGGCCCTAAATGTATTTGAAGCCAGGGGGAAAATGTTTCAATGACTGCAGGACTGGAAGCTCTAAAGAGACTTTTCTTAGCCTGGTGTGTCTTGTCTTCTCATGAATTAAGTGGTAGGATGCTGTTATCCTGAGTACAGAAAGTGTGCCAAACTGTGATCATATGTAATCATTGCCAAGGTAAGTTGGAACAGAAAAACAAATTCTCATCCATTTAGTTATTTTATTTTGATTTTTTTCCATAGTCTGAATGTGTCCAGCACAAGGCCAAGCAAAGTGCCACTGCTCCGTGAGAGCCTCAAACCAACCATTTATTCTCCTCAGCTATGAGCTCAAATATACAAGGGAGGAATGGCCCGTATAAGAGCCCTTCAGCTTTCTCTGGCACCGCACTTCTCAAAGTATATCCCCAGAATGGTCACCCAACCCAAGAGAGAGCAGCACAGGGATGCTAACATCTGCTGAAAATAAGAGTTTTAATAGAAGAAGAACAAATGGACATTCCTCTCTGCTTGTGGAGAGGCTAATCATGTGAACAGTTAGCAGTTTCAAATTAAATATGCCCAGCATAATAAACAAATGGTTCTCATGAGGACCTTAAAATAAATTCCTAAATTAAGTCACTAGTGTTGCTAATCAAAACTGATGGCTTCTTTTATTTGGAGGTAAACATTCTGCTTTCAGACATTTTGGCTCACATCTTCCTTAATGCTCACATCTTCCTTGATTTTGGTTTGAGATTTAGATATTCTATTAATATGTTTTCAGATGGAGGTGGCATCATATTTTGGTGGCTAAATTATGTCTTGAGGGGGAGTTTTTATTACTAGGATGACAGAATAATTTTACTTTTTTTTTTTTTTTTTTGCCTTTCCCTGTCTTATGATGTGCACCGTAGTAACAAGGCCGCTATGGAATTCCCTGGGCTCTGGTTTAGACCCTGAATTTGCCTTCAATCATTGCAGAGTCTGGTTTTAGATGATTTGTAACCTGTATCTTCATGAACCTTTCCATTTTGATTCCACCTCACAAGACTATATAGATTTTTTTTTTCACATTAGTTTCCATTTACTGTGGCCATGGGTACTTCTGTGACAGATACCACATGAAGAAGAAAGAAGAGAAACACACTTGCATAGGAAACGTGCACACAGGAACATGTAATAATTTGGATGGGAGGAGACCTGTGCAGGTCATCTGCTCTACATGCCATTCAGAGCAAAACCAACTTGGAAGCTGACATCCAGCTTCAAATCTAGATTAGGTTGCTGAGGGTCTGCCAGAGTTTTGAAAATTTATTCAGAGGGCTCTGCCATCTTGCCTTTGTATGTCTACTTAACTCACTGCAGGTGTGAGCACACATCATGTACTCTTTAAATGTGTAGGTTGACACATGCAATTTATAGGATTCAGAAGTGGAAAGAATTTGAATTATACAACAGAAAATGTTTAGCATGCTTCAGAGCTGAATTTATTTAATCCAAAAGGAAGATGTATGTTAACCTTAAAAAATGACAGGACTCAGTAGGTACTTATACACCTGAATAGACCATTTTACCCATATGTCCTGTTCACAGCAGTGAATTCAGTAAGCATCGTGCTGGGTGGTGGGGAAAGCACACACTGAGCTCAAAGATTGGGACCATGCATTTGTATTTTTGTTTTCAAGTGCAGATAATGTGAGTAATGAAGCTAATTTTAGTGTCACTGTGACTCTTTAGAATTTGATTTCAACCCAACTTGAGAGGTCAAAGAAGATTGTCACAACTTCTATAAATGCAATGTTTTGGCCAGAGAAAGGAGTCCAAACTATACAAAGCTAGTGTTGGGAGTAATGGAAACATCAGGGGTGCCCCAACCAGCAAGGAAGGCTTTCTGTTGAGCTTTGGGTAAACCTCAGGAACAGATGCAGGAAAAAAGGCTTCTCTAATCACGATGTTGATAGAGCTTTTCTTTTTTAGTATAAGTACAAACATGGCCAAATACTGTTCTATAATGAGTATAGTGCAGTCCCAATATTCTTTTTAAGAATGTTGAATGCAGGATGTGCCCATTTAGCAAAGTAAGCTTTCAGAATGGGCATTACACTGTTTTTTTTAGCTGAGCACTTCAAAAGCTGTCAAAAGAGCTGTTACTTCTTGACCTGGAAGCTGTCAGAAATCTATGAGTAAATCTAAAAAAATACAAAGTAGAAAAACAGTCTTTTGCCAGCGGTTAATGTTGTTGTTGTTAATTCTGTGTTTCTTTTTTTTTCTTATTGCAGTGTGTCCTATTCAGTGCATGTCTCTGAGGATTACCCAGGTACAGTGCAACATTCTTGTCCATGACACATTGTATGCGTGGTATCGCAATTTGCAGTATTCAGATGAGAATATTTGAAAGGGTGTTGATGTGTTCCAGGTGAATCCTTATGCTAATCATTCTCCATTAGTTATTTTATCTTCACAGTCATATCTCCTTTTCAGGCATCATTTGTCAGCTGAGTCAGGGTGAGAAAACCAGGCTCACAAGTTTCCTGAGGCCAGGGATTGTGATGCTTTCAGTGTCAGGAGCCATCAGTGTCAGAGATCTGAAAGTGCTCAATTCCTCTTTGGCAAGATAAGGTTTGATCTTTCAAGAGGCTGAGCAGTCTGGCACTTGTCCAGCAAAGCTCTTCACTGTGTCAGGCCTTAATGAAACTGCCCATGTTCTTAAAGTTAAGCCTGTGGTACGTGTTTTGTTACTCCTCAGAGTTTGCTGGACCTGTGGGTTGTGTATGTGTATGTCTCAGTAACATAAACTTGTAGAGCTGTTCCTAGCTGCTCGTTCCCAACTCCCTGATATAACCTGTGGCAAGCTGGCAGGAGCATGGTGACCCTAGACAAGGGGAATGACCCATGTGGAAGACAACCAAGCAAGGGAAGAAGGAATTTTTCAGCTAGCTTATTTAACAGAATCACAGAACGGTTAAGGTTGGAAAGGTCGAATATCCAACCCATCTTGCTCAAGATGAGTCAGTCTCACTGGGCAACTCAGTCATCCTGACAATAAAGAAGTTTTATGTTCCAGGAGAACTTCCTGTTTCTCAGTTTGTGCCTATTGCCTCTTGCCCTATCACTGGGCATCACTAAAAGGCATTTGGCCGCATCGCTTTTGCAGTCCCCTCTTCAGATGCTTAAATGCATTGATAAGGTTCTCTCCTGCTGTCCTGGCTTATAGTCCCAGTCCTGTTGTATGAGAGATTCTCCAGTCCCTTAATCATCTCAGCCCTTTGTTGGACTTACTCCAGTAGCTCCACATCTCTTTTATTTCTGTGTCATGCAGACACTGCATGAATACTGCTGGTGGCATTGAGATTAGCAGAAGAGGGAAGTCTGGATAAAGGTAGACAAGGAAGTGCCTAAGTGTAGTTTCATGTTCATACTGTTGGATTGCCCCTCCCCCCCTTTTTAAGCATATTCTACATCAGTGTAAGTATATTAAGTGATATGAAGTCCTCTGGCCTTTTTGATCATTATCCATAACATCTGTAATATTTCTAAAATAAGTATTTTTATTTCTTTTAGGTTCTCTGAAAAGGTAAAGCTTTTAGCTTGTTCTGTGATAGCTGGAGTGTACTGTGTCTGTTCACAGAACCAATGTTTGAAGCAAATGCAGAGAGAAGTCAGACTCAGTACCGATGTTAAACAGAGTGGATTTTGTGAAACAATGCTCACAGTGTTTGAGAGACATTTTCTCTCACCAGTAAAAAAAAAATAGTGGAAAAACTGCTACTAATCCTCAGCTATTAAGCATGTAATAATTGGAGAAACACAGTCATACCAGTTGTAACTTGATTGATTGACTGTTCCATTGACATGACAGTGAAAAAAGGAGAAAACAGTGGAAGAAATCTGCATCGTATGTCATTAACCTTTTCTTTTATAAAATGTTGACAATGGATTTATTCATTTTAGGGTGTGTACTGTTACAAAGGCACAGAACTTAGTGTTCGGGAATCAGTACACTAAGACACAAAACCAGAGCGTTGAACCAGCAGTGAGTCCCGCACCAAATGAGGTCTTATTTCTTGGAAAACTTGTGTCTGACAAAACTGAAACCTCTTTTACTGTATGCAGCATGGTCTGATGTTCTACAAGGCTGAGTGACTTTAAATTAGTGTCACTAAAACTTGCTGAATATTCTCTGCTATCAACCCCTGTATTTTAAAGTGAACTAGAATTTGTGCATTTTACATTGTAGATAGCTTGTTGAGGGGGATTTTCATTATGAACAGCTAAGCCTTCAAGTCAGTAGAAGAGCTGATCTCATTTGCTTTGTGATGAAGGATGTTTACAGTGTTAGGAATCATAACGCCTTTTTGTCATTTTACAGCTTTGGGCCTAACTAGACTCCTTCATCTGTCTTTGTACTAAACCTCTAACTTAACATTACTGCTGACTGTGACAGTCTCTTCTCTTGAATGTATTTTAAGGGATGTTTCAGAGATGTGTCAGGGTGTCATGCCTTGAAAGCTCTGTGCTGGTATCTTCCTCAACTGCAAAATGATCTTCAAGTATTGCTACTAGTTGATGGAGTTCAGAAGAGTATTTACCTATCAAACAAAATATCACAGGATAAGTCTTTTCAGATCAAGACTTAACTCCCTTAGCTTGTGACGTATCAAATTAATATCCTTAGAGCCTGAGAGTGTGCAATACACAGTGAATTGAATTTGGAAATTCAGGAGAAGGCTGTCAGAGTTGATCGTCACATAAATTGCTAGTGTATTTAGTAAATATATGAAAATAGAAGAAATTAAGTTACTCTACATCTGGTGTTTGTTCGATTAGAAGTGATACCATGGCAAATGAATTTTAGATACCATAAGAGCAGCTTTGGACACGGAATATATTTTAGCTCTCTGCATTGTGTTATGTGTGTAGCAGCAGCATTTTGGCACTGATAACGGTATGATGCTATAGCTGAAGTGGTTCATATTTGCACCAAAAGCTTAGAAACAACTAAGTGTTAAATCATAGCTATAAGAACTGAAATATGACATGACAGTTTTATATAATGGGAGGTATTTGAAAGTTTCGTAATTGTAAGCAAAAGCTAAAAGTATGCTCATAAAGACACCCTGAAGAACTTAATAGGAATGCTGTTGAGACAGCAATATCTCAAAGTTATTTATACATTGCTGAAATTGTGAAAATATCAATGAAAATTTTAGAGACGGATAATAACAGTTTCAGGAAAGAAACTTTGTAACCATTTTCTCATAATATGGATAAAACTAGGGGAAAAACGTGCTCCTCAGGAGCAGGTAGACTTTCACATCAATGAATAGACTAAAGTTCCATTAATATGAATCGATCATGACTCCTGTGAGAACCATCACAGTAGCAGGCATTTTGCTAATGAATCAATGTTCAAAGTGATACATGCTGGCTGTCAAAAACTTACAGAACTGCTGCTGTGTATTATTGCAGTGATTTATGCATTACATTCACATGAACAGAAACACCCTCTTCTTAAAACTCCTTTGACAGCAGCAGTGATAGAAAAAAGCACTTTGGCAGTGGGCAGTTGTTGCATCCCTGCATTAGGTTCAGGTGGGCTCTGCTAAAGGGTAGAGCTGCTCCTGGGTACAGCTTTGTAGAGGCTGAAGGCAATAAACCAAAAGCAGTGTCTTAATTTCAAGTTTCCTGAGAATTACTGAAGTTAAGAAAAAAAAAAAAAAGTGTTCAACAATGGAAAAGGAAAACTAAACTTGGCAGTAAAAAATTATTATCCAGCTGCCAAGAAAGAATGACAAAGAGTGGACATAAAAGTATAATAAAATAATAAAAATATCTCAAACTGTTACTGAATAGTCCTTTTTTCTTTTTCCATATATGTATATTCTATATTTGGTATGGCACAGACGGTTTCCTACTTTTGTATTTCCTACAGTTTCATACATGTTTCCTGCATTCTCATACACTACAGCCACAAGTTCTAGCATTTGGATTTCTTTTCATCCATCTATATATACCTTGTATTAGGTATATTTAGAGCCACATGAGGACTTTGCTTGTACTGCTTCAGATTGGTAGCATCATGCCACAAGCCTGGGAAAGCGCCGAAACAGCACTGACATGGTGGAAAACGCAGCAGAGATTGGGCGAAGGTGTGGGGTGGTGTCAAACATGGCACATTCATGAGAATATGACAGGGTGGCTGTGTCCTGGGAAAGCCCCGTGTGCTCGTCCGCAAGGAGCTGCCACGCACCCGAGGGAGCCCCCCCCGCCACAGAGGCTCTGCTCTGGCTGCCGCCTCGAGAACCTCTGTAAAACAAATGATATTACCTGCGTTACTTACAAATTAGTGCTCCATTTGTAACACTTCACTGGAAGCACTGTAGTCAAAGGCAAAAAGACCCAGGCATAGCAGCAGGCTTAAAATTACGCACGATTTTATGCCCTTTGGCGAAGTGGGGCCAGAGTGGACAGCGTTGGGGTAGATCAAGTCCTCGTTTCAGTTCTCTTATTTCTCTCATTATTATAGTAATTGTCAGCGTTTCTGCTCAAGAGCATAAGTTCCGATTCAGCCCAGATCAGTAGAAAACAAAATTTTATTACTGTCATAGGCAGTTCAACAATTCACACAAAGTTAGCCTCTGCAGATAGAAAATAAAAAGTGCTGCTCCTTGCTGGTTGTTACTAAAGAACTGTTTCAAAAGCAAAAGAAAAAAAATCACAAATATAATATCTTCCCCTAACTTCAAATTGTGAAAGAAAGCTCAGAATAGATTCTGCAGATTCAAATCCATAGGTTTTTGTTAAGTTGGATGGTTGGATGAAAGATGTTTTTTTCCTGCACCAGGCAGAAGGAAAGTTCTCCAGTAATTATAAGACATATGAAACATCTTCTGTAGAATAAGCCAAACTGAGCATAGATGTTTTTCATAGTGTTTTATTAACACCCAGCTCTGGATCCTACCTTTACTCTGCTCACCAGCCCCAGCTTGAGTTTTAGTGTCAGACAGGCAAGAAACCCCAAGGAAGCTTTTATTTGGGAAAAGGCTGGCTCAGCCCTCCGTGAACTTCGTGGGATGGTTTGAGCAGTGCTTCTGATCATTTGTGAACAGCACAACATTGGAATTAATGGGGTATTGCTCAGAAAATTTGGTCTGGGTTTCCCATTCTGACATTTTTTTGTTGTTATTAGCAAACTCAGAGGAAAAAAAAAAAAAAAGGATGCCAGGAGGATTATTGTACTGAACTTCCCTTACTATCTGGGATGGAGTTCCCTATGATATAGGAGTGAACATGGCATGGGTGTCATGGGAAGTGATGTAGCACTGTTGGACTTCAATATGCAACCTGTCTTTCTTTTGTAGATAACACATATGTTTCCAGTTCAGATAACGATGAAGATGTGTTAGTTACAACAGAGCCAATCCCAGTAATTTTCCACCAAATTGCTACAGGTAATCTTAAATCACAAGTGTTTTACTGATTTCACATTTGCTGAGAAAAGACAAGACTGTACACTTACATAGAGATGTGTTAATGCTATGTAGCTTGAAATTTCCTTATAGACTTGCTGTAGCGTATTGTCCCACATTTGAGAATAGAAGCAATTAAAATACTTCTTTCTGGGATCAACACAACTGTGTAGGCAGAATGTGTTTTATTCTTTTAATGTCTTGCAGTCTGTGCTAGCACATTTCTCCTGGAATCCAGTTAAGGTGCTTAACACTTCCCAATTATAAGTTCTCATGCTCACTTGCTTAAAACCTCACTAAATCTTCATCACTGGGGATGAAATTGTTTGTAGCAACCATTGTCTCTGTTGAATTATTTCAGAAAATTTGAAACAAAATTGTTCAGCCTTTTCAGAAAATAAGGCTATAGAAAAAAATAGTTTTTTTTCCAGTAATAAGAAATTTTGGAATCCTCTTCACTTGAAATTATTTCCGTGTTTTACATGAAAGGGCATGCTTTTCAGAGATCTACACACTTTTATACAATAGATAATGAAGATCTGTATACACCCCACAGAGGTGTTTTGTTTTGTTTCATGTTTAGGCAACTAAATTCCCTGATGATTTCAGGGGAAAGACTGCATAGAGCAGTCTTAATTCTGGCAGTTCATCAGATAGGAGCACTTGACTTTGCAGTCTTTTTATTATTATTACAATGCTTTAGGGCGTTTTTACGTAACAGAATTATTTTGAATTCCATTGGAAAACTAATATGATCTTCAGTCTCTGATCTCATTTGTACTAATGTAAATCAAGAATAATTTCACTGAAGTTGGTGGAGTGGCACCCAAAAATAAAAACGGTCATTATAGTCAGACCTTTAACATAAATTTATATTGCAGATATGTCTGTAATTTAAAAATAAATAAATCTTGTCATTTAAGATAGAATAAAACCCTACTCCAAGTATGTATTTCAGCTCTGCATGTGCAAAGTTATTTCAGATTTTCAAGAATGTTCCTTATTCTCCTCTTTTTTTAAGAATTAAGGAAAACCAGCGATGTCAACTACTGCTTATCCATAAAATCAAAATTACAAAGAGAAAATGGAGAGGTATGTAGTTTTTATATGTATATTTTTAACAAAAGACAAATTAATTACAGAGAGTAATTAAATATGAACATATAGCATGTACTAAAAGCATACTTACCCAAACTGAGGGTTTGCATGTTTTAGAAGGTGGACACACTTCTTTGCATTTCCTTGGGGGATTCACCACCACATGGCTTAGCTGGAACGTGGATACTGTCACCCTATCAGATGCAGTTTTGATATTTATATCCCTGCTTGTTGAACAGTGGCATAGACCCTGTCTGCTCTAGAAATGTAGATGTGCGTAGGGATGCTGATCAAGATGCTGTTACCTTGTAACATAGTCTTGCACACAGGACCACGTCCAGCTTCTCAGCTCCCTGCTTATTCCTGTGGCCTGCAGCAATCCTACTTGAGTCTCTGGAACTCTTCAAGGTGCTATTCACCATGAGTAGCATCTGGAAAATTAAGGCCTTCCAGTTTTGTTTATGTCGTATCTTTGTCAGAATTTCTTCTTGATATTAAGTCAAGAGAGAAATGGTGTTAGCATGAGGTCCATGGGTGCTGACAGCATTATGGTCTTAAAGGAAGTTCTGCATCTGTTCTAGTTGCAGGCAAGAAATTGTGCACTGTACCCAGAGTGCTTAACTTCAGGATTTTCCTGAATAAGAATGGTTCTGAATTTGGAGTTCATTTTTCTTTGTTACTGCTTTTTAATCTCAGATCTGTATTTGATCCTGGAAAAGAGAGATAACCATGGGCACACATGATAATGGATTTATATATATATATATAGTTTGATTTAGACATTTCAAGCACAGTAATAATTTATCTTTTTGATTAAAAGTTGATTAAAAGTTAGCTTCATGGGACAGTTTCAGCTATTTTTTTTAATTGAACAAGGTACTTAAGGATGTAAGTACTGGGAAAATAATGTAGTATAGAAATCTTCAACACTGACCATTTCTGTTGGCCAGGCAGTTACAGGTTTTGGACAGGATAGGCTGGGTTCGTCACTCTTCTAGTGTGAGAGTTTCATTTCTCTTTAGCTTGCACCGAATTTGCGTTCATTTGAGTTCTGTTTTAAAACACACTTCCTGTTGAGCTAAGGCTATTATTAAACAAAGAAGACTAAAGTCACTTAATGTTTCTCTTCAGCAAAGGAGAAGCAGAAATGCTTTTTATCCTTTGTCTTCAAAAATTGCTGTGAAATTGGCTGAATTAAAATTTTTGCTCTCCATATACATGCAGTGAATACAGCATGAATTTTGGGGCAAAAGCAGAAAAATACAGTGAGAATGTCTGACCATAGAAATTGATGATAATGGTATACTTGACTTTTATGAATGCATGAGATTTAGGAGTAACTTCTACTCTTCGACTTTTTTTTTCTTTATTTATTCCATTATGGCAGTTTTATACAGGATGTAAGTAAAAATATGTAATAAGTACATCATGTTCAGACTGAACTGAAAAATTACGATTTCTGAAATTATTCTTTGGGGGCTTCTTGTCAGCGTAGAGCCTAAGAGTTACAAATGGATTGTAGGAGACAAGTATTAATATCTTTAAATGATTACATAATAATAAGCAAAGGCTTCATTGGAAAGAAGCAGAATATAACACTTAGCTCATGCTGAGTTTCACTCTGTATCGTGATCAGGTCTATTTTCTTGAGTGCAATTATTCACAGACCAGCCTATTTAGAGCAGGTTTTACTTGAATAAGCATATTACTTTCTGACCTTTCATTTTTAAGTCCTATGGACTTAGCCATAAAATTTAGTTTGAATGTTTCTGGCAACAAGTTCATAATACTTTTCAATTTGAAAATAATAATGAAGCAGAAATGTGTGAGAAAGTTTTTCATGGAAAGAAACTTAAAAATTCTCTTTCTTGCACTAGAACTAGTTCCTTAAACCAACACCACTGGATGGCTAATTTATATTTGGTTTGACTTCAGCTTTATCATATAAGTCTTGATTCTGATTGCTCTGTACAGAAGCACAGAATGAAATATTCATGTGCATTCTCACAGTTTCTCTGGTTACATAGAATACCATCCTATTCTATACCCAGAAATATTTATCCAGCATATGTTCAGGGTATTTTTAAGTGCCCAGTTTATTGGTACGGGTTTTGTCTGCTGTTTCATCATTGACCAAACAAACCTATAGTACTGTTCTAAAAAGACAACAGAGCAGGAAGGGCTTATTTATAACTACAGAGCTGCAGTATTTATAATTAGAAGTATAAATGCAAGACTGAAACATGTCATCTGTATCATTGTTAACTTTCCTTTTTAATTAAGGAGTCCAGGCATAACAGTACAGTTGAAGAGGATTCTGAAGGAGATAATGATTCTGAAGAATTTTATTATGGAGGACAGGTAATAGGAGATATTTTTCCATAGCGTTCAGAATGTTAACATTTGATAGCTTCTGTGGTTCATTTCATTATAAATATATAATGATTAATTTCTTGTGTACTTAGTATGCTATATAATGTAGTATGTATATTAGTATTTTATGTACTATTTTATAGAAGGAATATTGAATATATTGTACAGTGTAGTTATTTCAAACTTATAATAAGATCATTGCTTTTATAATTATGAAGCAGTAAGCACAGAAATAAGCAGCCATTTTTCAATAGGTTTGGAAAAAGGAATCAATTGTTTACTTCCAGGAAATAATTATTTACTCTTTAGCACATGTTCTGTTATCAATACAAATGGGAAATCAGACAGGATACAAAGCTGCATCCTTGTGGAGGATTGACATTCTGTAAAATTTACAGCATTGTAATTTAATGATAAAAATTGTTATTTCAAAACAAATTTATGATCTAGGTAACAGTCCCTTCTTTTTCTGGACTCTACTGCTAAATTCACCTTGAAAAATGCAGAATATTTTTTAAGATGACTGTCTTGCTCTGTCTTTGCTTGTTGTTCTCTCAACAGAATTAGTTATTATGCCATGCTGTTATGTGTTGGCAAATAAAAATCTCTCATATCTTTTTGGGATGTCAGTAGAATGCTGCACACTTAGTCTCAATTCAGGTTTTGTTTCTTTTTAATCTGGCTGTTGCCCAAGAGGTGTCGTTTCATCAGTTATGTTATTATTAGGACAGTTTATTGATAAGATTTTAGCAAATGAGGTCAATGTGGCTGCTGGCTCAGTGTGGAGCCCCGTGTGCGACGCTGGTGAGAGTGACACTGCCAGCCCCGCTCTGCTGCACAGCCCGCCGCAGCCTGCAGTTAGAAAACAAAATAACAGGCGGGTCCTTTACAGCAAAAGTGTAGCCCTGAAAAGCTGTCAAAAGCAACACTGGAACTGGAAGTGAAAGAGTGCATTTTCAGTGTCAGAAAATAATTGACTCATAAATAATTGACATTCACTTTGGCAATAGTTGTCTCACACCAGCTACCAGGTGTCATGGCCCTACGGAATATTGGAGTGGACTGTGTACACACACTTCATTGCAAAGCCCAGTGTCTTAGTTTATTATCTGTCTGAGAAGAAAAATCTGTTTTTGCCTTGTGATGATGAGTTGTGCACGCTGGCCTTGTTTTTCAACCCTACAAAAAGGGCAGTAACCTCAAGATGAAGGAAGGGAGCAGACAGCTGGAAGTGCAATCTTCTTGAACCAGTGTGACTGGATTTCCTGGAGGGTATCTGTCAGTGCCCAAATAAATTTTAACACTGTCTATGGAGAATAAATACAGAGACAAATCATTTTGCAAACCTAAACCAGCTGTCTCATAGGTATTACAGTAGTATTAAAATTTAG
Organism: Tinamus guttatus; assembly: GCF_000705375.1. The sequence continues at coordinate 242,349 of NW_010585029.1, read as the reverse complement.
TTACCTTACATTTGAAGTGGAAGCTTTATATTATTTTACATTCTAATTTTTTTAACACAGTACATTTAACTTCAGGAATAATAGCAGGCCAAGAAGGGAATTAAATTATAATTACATCACCAGTGAAAATAAAATAACAGATTTTTGTGAACATCGTAAATATAAAATACTGGAAAAGTAAAATAAGGAGGACAGACTTACAAAAATAGCCCAAGACACCTCTGAAACTATGTTTAACAGCAGAGAATATAAAAGACTACTTTGGAGATTGGATTAGAAATTCCATGGTCAAAAAGAAGCAATTCCGAAGGCCTGTAGAATTAGAGGGATGTGTAGGAGAGAGATATCTTGAGTATCACTCAAGAAATAAATGGGAAACCAGAATGGAAAAGCTCCTCGAGACAAAAAAGAATAGTCCTTTTTTTAATGTAATAATTGTATGAGTGACCCATACAAACGAGCACTCAAGTGTATAAGGATTCAATAATATATTTTTTTTTAAAAAACGTTGTATATCAGTAAAAAATTAGGTAAGTACTTGTTTTGAGACACGTGAGTCTCTTCCCACAGCAAATCTCTAGGAAAAGGGGTCTAACATTGAGGTAGTGATTTCTGAGGGTCTTTGACCCTATGTTTACTTTAACAACTAGAGAGCAATTTATAGATGCCAGTGTATTTGTGTGTGTGATCATCACAGTTAGAAAAGGTGATGGTCAGGGGTAGTGTTAACATTTACAAGTGGTTGGGGATGGAAAGGCAAGAGAAGAACTGATGATGAAACAAGAATCATGGAAAATGGGAAATGTCATTTGATGGGCAGTGAAAACAAGACACGACCTTTTGCTCATAAATTAAATGTTTGCATCTGCTTCCTATGCACCTGCTTGTAATCCTCCCTAAAGGTTTAATGGATAAATACTTTAAAGTAGTTAAGTGATTCAATAGCCTAAGTCCTATTGATTTTCAATGGGATTTAGGTTGGTAAATCACTTAATCTCCTTTAAAAATGCAACCTTTTGTCATTATGTGGGACAGAATAATCTGAATCAGGTCTCAGATTAAATACTAAGACTTTCTAAACACAGACTCTTCAGATACAGGAAAGTTATCAGATTTTTTAGCTTTTATATTCACTTTTTTCTGAGACTCTTTGTTAGCTCTTACTTTGAATCTCTGTACATTTGCAAACGAGAACAGGGAACTGAAACAGTAATACTCCTGCCTTTGCGCACTTTCTCCCTCTCTCATGGGCTTCAGTTACAGAACATTCTTCAAATGCAGATACATAGAGCTCAGGCAGCCTGCTCTGCGTACGTCAGCATGGCTGTGGCACTGACTCAGGGATGGAAAACGCCATAGTGGGGTATTCTGTTTTGCCAGATCATAGCTATGTGTCTCTAAATTTTCTTCTTTGAAATCACAGCCTCTTCCTAGCAGAGAGCAGCATGTATAAAGCATTATTTTGAATAGTTTGATACTCCATATAATGTGGTTTTTAAGACATCTCGGTCCTGAGGGATTTAGATTTGGAGAGTCAGAAAGCTTCAATGTTGGACTGTGTCAGCACATCCCTCTTGGGCATGGTGTTAAGAAATTCCTACACACCTGAGCACATCATGTTGGGGAAAATTTTGGGATCCTATGCACGTACCAATGATGAAATAAATGAAAACTTTTAGCAATTTTTTTTGCTGGTAGGTTAGCTATGATGGAGAACTTCACAAGCACCCACAACTGGAGGCTGATTTAACAGCAGTGAGAGAGATCTATGGACCTAATGCAGTATCTCTCAGGTATGTCATTTTACACGTCATATTCTGGAGCCTTTAACACTTCGGAGATGTAGATGGAGATGGCTCCATGTAGAACACACCTTGCCACCAAAACAAAAGTTTTTTCTGAAGCAATGATTTCTACATATTATAAGAACAGTGTTAGCTGCTAGTAATGCTGGGTTTGCTTTCATTTTGTGGTTGAATACTAGTATGAGAACTGGTCCTGGAAGCCTGTTCTAAAACATAATTTTCTTTTGCAGTTCAATAGATATTTGATCAGGCTGTTGTATTTTGTTGAAAATTACTATTCAGCATAACACTAAATCCTTGTTAAATTGCTTCTGTTCTGTCATATTAAGCCCGTTGTCCAGGAGGTGAACAAGAGGGATGATAAGAGACTTAGAAATTGTTGTCACTGGGGAAATACTAAAGGAATTGGATTTCTCTAGTCTGGAAAAAAAAGACAGAGGAAGAGAACATAAGTCTTTCAAGAAAAAAAGAAAAAGGTTGTGCATAGATAGGATCAGTGATCAATTTTTCTGCATTGTCATCATGAGAGAGACAATAAGAAACTAACTTTGTAAAAAGAATTAAGTTCTATGTTAGGAAAGTTTTCCTATTGTAGTTAGTGGAACTTTAGAGAAGTGGAGCTTGTGGACCTCCTTCCAAGCTGGATGGTCAAAAGAAATTCATAGCTGTAGGATATCTTATAGCCTCTTGTAGTCTTTTATGACTTAATTTTCCATATATGTAATTGTAATAATTTTGTAAAAATAACACATAGATGAGACAGAACAGACCTGCCAAAAGTATTACAAAGAAAGTGTGAAAATTCTCATACAAAACAAGTAATACAGAGACAACCATAACAACCTTAGGCATACATAAATTACAAGTAACAATTCCCACTATCCTCCAAGTAGGAATCTTTATGATTTTAGTGTAAGAAAAGAGAGCTTATCTACCACTATGCTGTACTACATCTTTTAAAATAAACTGAGAATTCATTAGGTTTAAAGGATCTGCTGGGGAATTAAAATCCAAATAATTGTACATGAGTTTAAGAAATTACTGAGATAAGCATTTAGTTGCCAAACTGATAACTATGAAACTGTATGTACCTTGATAATAAGGTCCCTTAGGCTCTCAAAACAGCAACACTTTATGTAACCTTTTAAAAACTTAAATACATCCAATTTATTGAATAAGGTGTTTCACTGTAAGCTTTGTGATCTCCTTGGGCTCAGTGTGTTAGAAATTGGCAGCCGCATCTGCTTCTGGCATGTGGAAAACTTTCAGACTTCTCGTACTCTCCAGTAGTTGAAATAGTCATAACTTCTTGGAAACCACTAACACAACTTTTAGCAATCAGTTTCACCCCTCTCCTGGAGCTGTAGGTCTCTGACTGTAACAAGTCTGTCTGACAGTGACACCCGCTAAGCATGTGTTTCTGCTGGCGAGTAGTGCAGAGACACTGAGCTTTGATGGAAGAGGTTCCCTTCACAAAGCTGTGCAAGATCAAGGCCTGCATACACTTGCACTTAGTTGTCAGGAACTAGTCATTTACAGTGTAAACTGGGCCTTGCCGCTAGCTGAAAGGTCAGTTTGTTTAAAGATGGGTATATTCACAGAAATATTTTCCTATGTCAAAATTTCCTTGTCAGCTTCATTTAGGCCCAATTGCTGCTGTGCATCCATCTGAGCATCTAGCTTAGAGGAAAACCATGGAAGTCATGAAAACAAGATGTGTAAACAAACACAGTGTAAAAAGCAAAAAAAAATGAAGAGTATTAGCTAATCTGTGAAACACTGAGTGACTGCACATCTTCAGAATTGCTTAGCTAAGCAATTTAAATAAAAAGGAGAGCAGTTGGAGGGTTAGGTGTATGAACAAGTATTTTCTAGCCCTGTTTTTTCAGAAGTTTTCACATATACTGGGTGAAGCCAAGGGAATGAGTCAGAAGACAAACAGAACAGTCACACCTCAAACAAAAATTCAGAGGGCAATGAAACACCTGTGCTGTGTTGTATTTGTCTTTAATGATTTATCTCAAGCCTCTCTCTAAACCACAGGGGGCTAATTTACTTTTTTTTTTTGTAATTAACTGACTTTTCATTTCCTATAAGTTGGAATAGCATATGACCATCATTGCTTTCTTGGTTTGTTTGACCACTACATAAAAAAAAATAGTAGCAATAAAGTGAGTGATATGGGGAATTAGTAAAAACCATTTAGCCTACTGAAAGAAAGTTTCAGTGCAGCAGAGGGTCACGTACTGGGAATATTGATCTGATCTATGTAAAATGTGTATTTTATAACCATTTTGATTTTATAGCCAAGATTATCCTTTATAAAATCTTCCCTGTTCTGAGTACTCTTGGGCTGAGGAGTATCTTAAAGACCTAATCTAATATAATTCTTTTCTTTCAGGGAATATGGAGCCATTGATGATGTAGATATTGATCTGCATATTGATGTTAGCTTCCTTGATGTAAGTAATCTAATCACAGAATTACATAATGAACATTAATACCCATTTAATTCTGCTACACATCAGACTCTATAGACAACCAGAGACTTTATTCTTCAGAAGCTGGATCTTCACAAGTGGCTGTCACATTATTGATTGCTTCTCTGTGGAAAGGTTTTCTCTTCCTTTACAATCTCCTTGTTAAAATATTTTGTCAGCTTTTATTTACTGTGCTTTTTTTTCCTTTCAAACATGCTTTGTAAATGATAAATGTTGTAACTGATATAAATGAAATACATTTTTTGCTATCCTAGACCTTAGTTGGGTGAAAGCACTTCATAGAGTCCTGGAGGGAAGAGGCCTTGGCTAGAGCTCTCCTTGGTACTTCTCAACATCTGCAGCTGATTAGGGAGAGGCTTTAGTGGGCAAAACGAAGCACGAGCACGGGGGCGGCGCCAGCATGGCCTGTAGCAGCTGTGCTGTCATTAACCTGTGCTTCCTCACCTCTTCTGTACAGTTGCTTCCTGTCCTCTAGATGCAGAATGAAAATTAGGAGCATCATTAGCTTCTGCATAGATATATCATATTCCTGGGTCAGTAGAGCACATAAGGTAGTTGGTTTGGGGATATTCTAAAATTTAGAAAAACTTGATTATGCTGTGAATTTATCCAGTCATTCTCAAGGAGCAAGGAGGACTTTCCTTTTCCCTGTGTTATGAGCTTCCTTTGCATCTTTATTTGCTCCTTTTTAGCCTTGAAGCAGTATCCCTTGATTGAGGAGGATGTGTTTACCTACCCTGCAGATGCAGGACTCCGTAAAAACTTGCCCCAGTTTAAATGAACATTCTTGGGACCTAAAAAGCATTCTAACATTGCTCTTCTGAGCATCAGCAGGCAATAGTTTGTCCCAAGTCTCAAGCTTAAAGTTGGAATGGATATCCCATGATTGGGTAAATGAAAGGAAGCCTAGTGTCTACACCTACCCTAAGGCAGATTGACAAAATGCAGCAGGTCTATGTGATGGCTAATGTTGCTTGTTTTCTTTTTATCTTGAATTAGGAAGAGATTGCTGTGGCTTGGGATGTAATTCGCACAGAGCCTATAATAGTGCGACTGCACTGTTCACTTACACAGTACTTAAACGGTCCAGGTTAGTCACCTGCTTATTCTTCATGTGCTTTGGGTGGTGTCTCAGTTCTAAGCCAGGTACGAGTTACCGATATGCTCTTTCATTGCCAAATCTCTGACCATACATCTGCTTAAATCTACCACTAAGAGCAGTACTGTTTGCTTAAAGTTATGATCATATTTAATTTCATGATTAGGTCCTCAGTAATGACATGGACGTGTAGTGTAAAGTTTTTAGGTCAAATTTTGGAGCTTCTTGAGCTGATATCCTGTGAAATATAACTGCCCTAGGAACCTCCAATGCTTTAAGAATAAAAATCTGCAACTTTTGATATGTTATCTTCTTATTTTGAAAATTAGATACTTTGTATGCAGTCAAGGGATCCCAATCACGGATGCAGACATCACTGATTATGTGCACATTCACAGATCTGTGCAGCACATTAACATGCCCTTTTTATGCACATCTGAAGAATCAGGCTGGGATAAATATCCTGTTAACTTCTATTTTTATATGACTGTGTGAACTCTGTGGATATTTAAATTTGAATGAGAATTTTTGATGCTATATAGTCCTCCTGCTCTGTGGTTATTAAGTAAGTAAAGCTTCCTCACGAGATTAAAAATGTCCCAATTTATGAAGACCCAAATAAGATTAAAATTTTTAAAACATTCATATTCAAGAGTCAAGTTCGAATATATTTTTACAGTGAGGAGTCCGAGCTAAGTGTATATTTTGGATCAGAACTGGATTTGGAGGCTTCCAGTACAGCTGTCAGCTTAAACTTGTTTCTGTGGGAAAATTCTCCTCCTGGAAAATGAATAGATATTTCCTCTCATGTTATGTTTAGAAAAATATATACCAAAAAGCTGTTTTTACAGGATATGTTGTCTGCTGATGCTAACTCTAAGCTGTATTCGTTTCTTTCAAATGAACATTTCTTTCATCAGTTTCATGGTTTATTTCCTGCCTTTTGTCCTTGTAATTTTTGATCATTTTTGCAAGTGTACAAAACTTGAAGTATCAATTTGCCATAGGTAGCTGCCTTCATAATCAGAAACTTTCTATGAAAACATAATTAAAAACATTAATGGAGCAAATAAAAGAGGCTGAAGAGTGAAGAGCCTCATGCAGAAGGAAATGATCTAGTGAAATGAACACAAGGTTACGTTACTGACAAGGCTGAACAGAAAGTTAAGTTCCAGTCTACAACTGGCTGGTTGTGATAGCCTCTGAGTACCAAATAAGACAGAGACAGATAATTTGCTGTTACTGGCCTTGGAAGTTCAGTGTAGCTGCTGTTGCAACCATGCCTTTTTATTTACCAAAACAGGGACCGCGAGAGTCATCATCCCTTGTGTTAACAAGACCCTTTACTCCTATGGGCATCCCAATATCTTAGAAACCTGCCTCGGATTAGGATGAGTCATCCTTTAGATGTGCTTGCCTGTCTCCTCTGGCTATAAAGCTTAGATAACAGAGGTAGTCTAGGTGTCACATTTTAAGACTGCCAAAACTAGGTATGATGAATCCAGTTGAAAATAATCCACCCCACCCTACTTTATGTCTTAAATTTGATAACCTAAACACATTACTACCCCTAATTAAATTACTCATCCCTTTTGAGAAATTAACCCATTTGGCTTTAAAGGATAAGATTATATTTGAGTAGTAACACTTGAAAAAGGTGACCACAGTGCTTTGAATTCAGTGAAATCAGATGGAAAAGTTCGATATATTGTATTTGTTTTATTTTATTAATAAAGGAAAACTAACAAATTAACTTTGATATTCTGAGTAAGATGTGACTTTCTGAGTGATCAGAATAATGCAGATATAAAAATACTATTTTTTTGGTAGTAAAGTTTGAGAAAAACTCGTTTTTTGCTTTGTTTTCTTTTCCTTTACTCTTACCATTACATCCTTACCTAACACAAAGTGTAAAATCGATTCTTGCTTTTAATATGTTTGATGTTGTCCTGCCTCCAACACCTGAGGTGCTCTCAACAAGCGCTGGATACCAGCTGCCGCTTCTACGTAGTAAATGTTATTAAAGTAATACTGGGAGCTTATTCTCAGCCTCTATCCCTTATGTTTTCAATTTTCTGACAGTAAATAAGATATACCCATGGAAAGAAAGATCTTGATGTAAATTTAGGATAGTCCTTGGCCACTGGGATTCGTACCTCAAGCATGATGAGTATTACAGATCTTGTATTAAAAGGTCCTTAGAAAGAAGCCCAGACAGAAGTCTATTTGGTTTATTCTCCTCTGTGTTTTCTTCACACTCACAGGAATTGTAACCATGTGGAGAAATATTTTACTAGATTTGGATTTTTTTTATCACATACTTATCCAAGATATAAGTTTAAAGATACTTATGGGGAACTCATATCAATTCTGTATTTAGGAAATTTGAATTCTTAAGTGGAGTTCTCTTTGTAGACATAGCAGAAATATTGCAGCTGCCCTGCACCTTTATGAAATTCTGAAATTCATATTATGTGGGAAAATGCTTCAAAGATCTGATTGAGAGGCATAAAATCTTTGTTTCCAAGGCGGACAAATTCAATTTGGCTGAAGTAGTTACTTTAGTAACTGTATTTTGTAATCAGTTTTTTGGGTTTTTTTTGAGATTCTCCTAGGGCCATTAAAAAGTGATAGGCTGTAAACCAGAGGTGGCAAATAGCGATACCTCTAATTCTTAACTGAGAAGATTTTAAATAAGTAAATTTATTTAAAACTGTGGCGTCCTATCCTGTGTATGTGAAGACTTGGGAGAAAGTTTAAGAGATTATAACTGAGGTGTATTATCCATATAGATGTATTTAATCCAATCCTGCTCTCATGTTGTTCCTCCAGTATAAAGGATAGAAATGCACTTTCAATTAAAAGCAGTGGAAAGAGATGCTTTATAGGGGATTAAATGTTTAAGATTGATACTGACCAGTATTGTGTAAAGGACTATTTCTTCATAGACTCAGGACATGACCACTTGCACCACTGCTTCAATGGTATTGCCTACAGTAAAGGTCTGGCTAGAACAAGGTCCTCAAATGTATGACACAGTCTTGAGTTCTCTGTTTTAAGTATCGGTTTAAGTACCTGCATCGACGAGGTCTCTTTTTTCCCTAGTGCCAACTGTGGATGTGTTTCAGATCTCTACTAAGGAAAGATTTGGGTTGGGACATCAGCTGAAAAAGTAAGTTTGTTAAAGTGTAAACCTATGTGTTTATGTTTAAGTATTATACTCATTTTAGCTCCTAGATCATCTCAAGTATGGTAAAATTCACAGTTGCCAAGTTGATTGGATCAAAGTATTTTGAACTTATTTTTTCTTAAAAATCAACAACAACAAATCAAAGATTTTGCTTTTTTTTTTTTTTTTTTTTTTTAAAGTTCAGTTCTGGCAGTCGTTGGAAATAAGTTGATTTGTGGTTCCTGTAAGGGTTTCCTGTCATTTTACTGACATTTAGGAAGCAAGCTACAAAAGTTCAGAAAGATAGTTCAATTTTGTATTTCTAGTGAGATTGTACACAGTCTTGGGAGCAGGCATCTTTTTGGGCATCATGCTTTTTGGAATAATCTAAGTGGTGGTCAGCAGAATATACTACAATAAGGAGGCCATCCAAGTTTTGATAACAAGAAGGAAGAATAGCATAGAAAAGTTAGCAATTACATGTATTCATGATACAATCCAATTTTCTTAACAGTCTGGTGAGTCATCTTTTCACATATGTTTGTGTTTATACCTCTGAATCAGTTTGTCCCTAATCCTTCATGAGAAACCACTTTGGCAAGTCTCACAGTGGCTGCTTACACGGAGCATATTTTCAGTGAGGGTACTATTTGAATTAGTTTTGGCTGAGGTGAGATAGAAAACTTTTTTGAAGAGCTGAGGCACCCAGTTGTTATCCCACAGAGAAACTACCTGCAGAGGAGGATGTTGCATCACGTAGGGAAATCGTGAACACAGAGGCCCTGATATTAAAGCAAGTTTGACCTGCCTATGATATGGAAGTCTTTCTTTCTTGCAGAATCATGCAGACGTTTGTTACACAGCAGTGGAAGAATAGCAGAGAGAAGTCTAATTGTACGTACAATGAGAAAGTGTCTGACAAAAAGGTGAAATCCCCTCTGCACATCTTTTCTACATTGCGCAGGTATAACAAGGCAAATGAGCTGTTGTTATCACATCCTGTACAAAATCCGCAGGATACTTCACAAGGTGAAATGTTGACTTTTCTCCAAAGAGAAGTGCTCTATTTATATCCATCCAGCCCTTGGCTTGCATGACTTTAAGAGCAAACTATGTACTACCACAGCCTCTAAGACTATTTGAAGGCAGGACCTTTCAGTGCCCTGCTGCCTGAAACAATTGTGTTTCATCTAGAACTGGAAATAATTCATTTTGTATTGCTTACCTTGACTGTGTTTGTTACTCTACTTCCTTGGTCCTGTTTGACTGACATGTGGGATGCAAGCATATATATTGCTAATTTTGTGGTTGTCCAGCTCTTCTTTCCACACCTGTATGTATTTTTAATTATTTAAAAGTCAAATGATCCCTGCATCAAAGACTGACTTTGAGGTCTGCTGAGTACCCACATCCCCCAACTATTTGAATGCCTGAATGTTCAGAATTCCTGAAATGCAGGCACAGACGTTCAAGTCCAAAGACATTAAAAAGCATACAAATAATAGTTAGGAATAGTTTGGTTAAATTCATTAAGACTGCTACCAGTCACTATTACACTTTAATTCTCTGTCAAATCAGGCTCTTATTTTCTGTCTTTCAGTAGTATAACTGTCTATTCTAGCATATTTGTCTGCTTCTGAAGGGTTGACAGATCACCCCGTCCATTAATTTGAATTGAATGTTCTTTGAAATTTTGCTATTCTAAATTCTGTGTTTAAAAAGCGTGACATTTGCATCAAGAAGGAAGGAATGTCACAGATGACAAAAGTTTCCTTGTTTTTTCCTAGTCAAAGATAAAAGAGGAAGACTGTGCTTTGAGCAGAAAGCTCATCCGTCCTCTACCTAGCCACTCACCGTTAGAGAACACATTTTGTGCAGGCTGTAGCTTTGGGATTGCTTTTATTCAGAAAAGGCATATAAAAGCCAGCAAGATTTTCCTCCTCTGCAGTTGGCTGCTATAGCTGTCCCTCGTCCCGGAGCCCAAGCTCGAGGCTCCGTTTTCCTCTCCCTGGAGTCCCATTCCCCCCTTCGGTATGTCTGAGTGTTGTCAAGAGCCATCTGCAGCCATGAGTCAGCAGGCTCCACTCCTATTGCCCACTGCCACCACTTGCTAAAAACCTGGGGAAACCTGCCAGCCTCTTACAGGATTTTCCCTTTGGGGTTTCATTTATTTTCTTTTCAGTTCAAGGCAAAAAATATTCAGAAGATTTGAATTACTTATAAAGCATAACAAAATGATTCAGCATACCCGATACCAGTTCTTCTTTTGAAAGGGAAGGTGAATGTGAACATTATAGAAATGTGCCAGTTCATATGAATGTTGTTTCATAAAAGCCTTCTGTTCTTTGTTTTCTGTATTCATAATTTGGGTTCCGTGCTTTTTCATTACCAGTGTTACAAGGGTAGAGTTTGTCTAAAACAGGACAGAATGAGGTCAAATTGTCTTCCACAAAGGGTGTGGATTATTGTGAGGTTAAAAAAAATCTTCAGCTGAATTAAATTTGACCTGCAAGTTTCATTACTCATTATATCTTCCATTTGATCTACATGTAAAATTTTTTATGCTATGTCCAGAAGTCTGTAATTTTAATGAAATCATGCCATAATGATTACATAGGAAAGATAGATTTTGATAAAAGGTATTTTCATCTTGTGTGAAATATGTGGTTTCTGTTTCAAAAATAACTGCCTAAATAGTGTTTTGATTAGATATCTGGGGACATGGACCAAGAACTAATGATATATTTTTCCACATAAGCATTTAGCTGCCTTTCAATCAAGAAGAAGATGTGTATAAATGGGAGTAAGACTTGGTATTTGGAAACTTGACCTATGTGCAACTGCCCTTTTTGAAAAGTGTTGACCTGGTTTATCACTAGTCAGATACCTAAAGACAGCTGGCGCTTAAAAATTCATGAATACACACGGGCTTAGTTGCTTGTTTCGCACAAGTTTTTGATTAACCTTCAACTACATCTTTCCGTTGCTTATTTTTAAGGTCGCCAAGCTATCCTCCACCTGGTTGTGGTAAAAATAAAACAAAACTGAAGCCGGAACAGGATGGCATCTGCAAAACTCACAAGCTACTGAGAAGGACTTGCTCCAGCACAGTTAAGACGGAGGATGTGTGTGTCACAAAATCCCACAGAACCTTTGGCCGCTCGCTGTCCAGCGACCCTAGGGCTGAGCAGACGATGGCTGTTAAACCGCACAAACTGTTGAACCGTTCTTGCTCTGCGGCCATCAAGCAGGAGGAGTGCATCACTTTAAAGCCCCATAAGCTGTTAAGTAGGTCCTGTTCAGGGGATCCTCGATGTGAGCACAACAGCACCTTGAAGCCCCACAAACTTTTAAGCAGGTCTTACTCCAGTAATCTGAGAATGGAAGAATTAGATGGGCTGAAGAATCACAAGTTACTCAGCAAGACTTACTCCAATGCCCCTAAGTCATCCAAAATGGAGCCTTTCAAGGAGTCCACCATAGCAGAGGGCAGGAGGCTCTCTCTTACCTCAGGGCTTATTGGTATCTTAACACCATCTTCATCATCACCTTCACAAGCTGCTGTGCGTAATAATTTTTTTATTCTGCTTGTCTTTCTCACCTTATTTTTAAATATGCTGTTATGCTGCTTGTGCAAAGGTAGTAATATTCAGGACATACATTAGTGGAGATTTTGGAATAGTTCAGTGAATAGTGGAGTCTGCTTTTTAAGGTTGATTTAAACAACTATCCATACACATATACTTAGGTCATAAAACCATAATCTTCTTAATTCAAGATGGAGACTTTACAGTCTCCTTGAACACAACTCAATGTACAGCTGGTGGCCACTGAGAAAGACCGGTCATCTCCTTCATTCACTGCTCTCTTGCTGCGGAAAGAAGGGACAGCATCAGCTTCTGTGCTGCAAACTTGGCTTGGTCACACAGGTCTTTTTTTGATTTCCCTGTTTGCATCATGGGGGAAGCAACACCCCTCAGTTCATTCAGATGCCAAGTCACTTCTCTCTCTAGGCTTTTCATTTCTGACCATCATCATGGTGGAAGGCATGCGGTCACAGTTCAGCTCGCCTTGTATGCACTTACGTTTTGCGAAAGGTTTAACCTTCCAGCACCCTCATGGCAGCAGAAGGTTGGGGAAGGAATTAGGCTCACACTGTCTTTCTCTGTTTTCCCAAAAAATCATACCTCTGAGAAGGTCATGCATATCACTATGTTTATGAAATAGAGTTCACACATAATTCTTCTGTCTCTGACTCTCAGAAGATGGCTTTTACACTTCAGACAGGTGAGCTGGACTGTTTGTGCTCCTTTGAAAGCCCTGGTCAGTTTTCTCTGTTAGGTTTGAAAGAGGCACTCTGGAGACTGTCCTCTGCAGTCGCTCAGCCAGAAAGGACCTTGATTTCCCAGCGCATAGAAACTGAGATTCTTGGTTTTAATGCTGTATACATTTAAAATAGTACCCTTCAAATAATAAAAGTACACTGAGTATATTAAATTTCATAGCAAACTTGTTTAATAAGCTCTGAGCTATACTCATCAAATCAAAAATGATTGATTTCTTGTTGTAAAACCATTTATATACATGCTGTGTGACTGGTTTTTGTGAACTGCACAACCAAACTAATTTAAGATGCAAAACTTTTTGTCTGTAAGCAAACTTTTTGTCTGTACCAGAGCAGAGGTTCTTTTTTTTTTTCTGAAGCAGTGGAGGAGGTCTCAAAAGTATTTTTCTTCCTGAAGTTTAGTGCAAAGAGACCCATTAATTTTGATAAAATAATGAAGAGTTGCCTAAGTGGTTTCATAACAGATATTATCAGTTGATCCAGAAGAAATGCAGGTCTGACTTAATAGTCCATAAAGGTCTATATTAGTCCTAGTAATTTTATTACTATAATGCATTTACTTTGAGGGAAATCATCACATACCTTGTCACATGCAATTTCACAAGTATTAACCAAAGACCATCAAGAATCCATTTTACATTTTACATGTGGGGACCAGACATACAGGTCATCATGATACCTATTTCTAATCTGAAGTCTGTGAAGTGTATACCTGATGAATTAAGTCCCTAACTTATTTTAAGTTTTCAGCTAAAATGTTTGAGTCTCATACATGTATATATACATATATTTTATATATATATATGTATGCATACATACATACAAATAGCAGGATTATATTCCATAGGAAAAAAAAATCCCAAATATAGAGAAGAATGAAAGAAAACAAGACTGTAAATGGACAAAACTCCAAAAAGCTGTAAATGGAGCTGATCTGACTCTTAGTCAAAACAAGGGTTGTTTGAGATAGATGTCAGCCTGGGGGAAGTCCTGTATCTTACTGATTCCTGTGGCAAAGCTACCTTCAAATTTATGTTGTTGAACATTGAAAGAAAAAGGCAGAAGGAATGTGAATGGGATCTGAGTACAGAGAGCTGTCAGTTTGGAGCTCACAGAACTGATCTCATAGTAAATATGAAAGAAAAAGATTTTCAGCACTTCTAGAAGTTTAGTCATTCAAGCCTAAGCACATATTCCATATTTAGATAGGCATCGTTTAAATGTGAAAGAAGTAATCAAATGCTTGCTCATTAGAATGGAGTTGAGGAAATTGGTGTTTCCATTTGAGACTAGAGTTTTGGGATGCTGAGATACACAAGCTACAAAAGAAATGCTACAAACCCACCCTACACTCAGCAAACAGTAAAAAAGATGAATTATTTGTGATAATGGGCTTCTGCAAATGAGATTTTTTTTTTAGATGCAAATATGGTCTAATTAACAATTTTGTACACCAAAAATAGAAGTGTTTTACCATGTTCTCAAGAAAGCCTTAGAATTAATCTACCATCACTGAAGTTACCTGAACTTTTTTGTTGCAGCAAAATTATGGTGCAAAATGCATTCCAGTACGAGACCGTGGCTTTCTGGTGCAGGTAGGATGTCATATCTTATCCATTTTTTAAGCGCTCTGGAGCATGAGCTGACTGTTAATTATTTTTAAGCAGATGTTGTTATTCTCATTTTCATTGTTCTTAGACTATTGAATTTGCTGAGCAGCGGATACCAGTGTTGAATGAGTACTGTGTAGTTTGTGATGAACCCCATGTGTTCCAGAATGGACCTATGCTGAGGGTAAGTTGTATGTTTGCTGAGTCAAATAGTGCATTTTTAATGCCTTCAATAGCAATGGAACATGTAAGCTTTTTATAAATATATTGATAATTTCAGGTGAGGTTCATCCTTATTTTCTAGTAGGATGCAAAAGTGCAGGGCATATTGACTAGCTTTTACTGTACATTTGAAGAAATACAATGCAAACGGAGAGGGAAAGGAGGCTCGTGCAGTAATCATAGAAACATAAAAGAGAAATGTCTTTCACAGGACACTAATGTTTTAGAGTAGTTGTGAGTGGATAAGGACAACTAAGGTTGTGTATTAGGTTGCCTTTCCAGCTTCTTCTGATGCCCTTCACAAAAGCTTTGGGATTATCTCAGTCCTTGAGCTCCCATCATGCGATAACTGTGGTGTTTAGATACACTAGTGTTAATGTTACAAGGCCACAAGTAGCAAAAAGGCTCAAGTGCCTTTTTTTTTGCACATGGGCCACTGTTCCGGATGGGCTCGGGATCCACACAATGAGGTGACTACATCGAGCATTTATTCAGGTGAAAGCACATCAGAAAAGCAAAGTATGGGTAACTACTCACAAGGTGATACCTGGTGGCGAGATACTGGACTCGAACAGGTCCCAGCCCTCAATTCGAGGGTCCTGCCTTCCTCCTCTTCCTCATTTCCGGGTGTTTGGCCTCCAAAGCTGGTTTGGAGGACGTCCGCGGTTAAGTTGGCTACAAGCCCAGCCGGCTTCAACTGGGTTTTGGAGGGGACTGCCTATGAAGCAGGCTGACCAGCTGCATCCGTGCTCCTTATCACTCAGCCCAGGAAGGCAAACATCTTTTTTCTCAAGGTCTGGCCTCTTCTTCCCACAGGAGATTTTTATGACTATACAGATCATAGAAATTTCCATCTCCAATACAGCCACTGGAAGAAATCATCCTCCATAGTTTGATTTTAAACAGACAGTAGAAGGAGATGCTGTGTGAAGCATCCTAGCTACAGCATCCTAGGCCTGAGGTGCTGTGGTGTTTCTGTATGTCTGAGTTCTGGGCAGTTACACAGCTCTTCCTCCCTTTTCATACCCTTAAAATTGACAGTGGGAAATTTTGCATTCTGAACATCGTACCCTGCAATGGAAGTAAATGCTGGAAAGCTGTAGCAGAAATCACCTCACAGTCCCCATGATGCTCAGTGGTACCCTGTTCAGGAACCCTGACTGCAGGCAGAGTATGCAAACAGGCTGCTATGGGATGTTCAAAGCACCTCTGCATATGTAAATCAGAGCCAGCACTGATTTAAGTCACAGTTAAACCCGTGTGCTTCTGAATATCCTGTCAGGTGGTTATTTGCCTCTTTAGGTTCATTATCTGCCTTTTAAAAACACAATCTTATGCCAACTTCATCAGCAATGAAATCCCAATGAGAAACCTATAGAAAAGGCACCAGTTTCTTATCTTTTCTCTTTGAATGCAGTACTATGGATGCTACCTGTGGCAGAATGAGATAAGATTCAAGTGAGCTATATGCAAAGTTTGGATAATATAATTATTTAAATTACCAGGTCTTTTCTATTGTCCATAGGACTTGGATAAAGCAAACTATAGAATTTCTTCCTGTTGCATGCTCAACTACTAAAAGAAAACAGCAAGGAAAGTCATTAGGTCTAAATTAAAAATCTTAATTCAGGTTTACCTCTGTATGTTTTTATTCCTCTCCCATCTTAATGATCAAGACCTCTCAGCTTGACTTTTCTCTTGGACCGTTTGCAGCATACAGAAGAGTTATTTTTGCCATCAGTTTGTAAGTTTAGTGCTTCAGAATCAAGAAAAGTGCAAACATATTTGCCATTGCACACATACTCATCAGTGTCTCTGCAGGCAGTATAACCTAGCTAGCACTGCAAAAATGAAAGTGTGTCCTTACATCACCCAGAGAGAAGGAGATAGTGGGAAGAAATCTGTCATGCTCTCTGTATGCTTGAATGATTCAATAACCAATATAGAACTATTAAAGAATCTGCAGTTCTGCAGAGGGTGAGAAAGAAAGTATCTCAGTTTGAATCTGCCGTGAATTTACTAGAAGGTTTTGAGGAAATCTGTGCTTCATTCTTCCAAGCACTCACATGGAGGCAGCCCGAAGTAGTTAATTTTATGTTTGTTTCAGGAAAATTGTTCTGTGTATTTACCTGCTTCAAGAATAAACATATGCATATATATATATATATATGTTTACATATCTATGTTTTTCTGTAAATTGACATGACCCAGCTTAAAGAGCACTTTGTTTAGTAGTGCTGCAACAGTGGATCTCAGGAATACTCTGCTTTTAAACAGACTGCAGGAGGCTTTCATTTAAGATAAGTCTCCATGGGATCTAGTCTTGCTTCACTTACAGATCCCATATACAGTATAGGGATAGTAGCTTTCATAAAGAAATTAGAGTACTCACAATTTTGATAACACAGTAATTTCATTGAATTTTCTAGCTAACTCGGCCTTGCTATTGTGTGCCTATATTTTTAGATTCTGTGGCATGATCTCATTTTCAACAGATATCTGTATCTCAAAACATTGCTTAGATGGGCTCTGTAATTGGCTTTACCACAAAAGATGACTTCAACTTAATAGCTCTCAATATTTAACCATTCTCTTCCTTTTAAAGAATGGTTCCTTCACACACATGCACAGAGATAGGATTGTGTGGATCATGTAGTGATGGATTTCCTTTCTACTTTCAAAGAAAAAAAAAAGATATATAAATTTATAAAAGTTATTGCCCAAGAAATTCTTTTAAAATATATTTAGGCTTGATTTTATGCTGTCTAATGAAGTTTTATTTAATTACAAGGAAGCAGTATTTGCTGATGCCAGTAAATTTGATTTTACAGCCCTTCATTCTGTCAGCCTGACACCTTTTCTGTGTGGAAATATAGTTTAATTTATTGTCCTGAAATGCAGTTTAAAAATTTAACAATTGTTATCCCACAAACATTATGTTATTTTAATACTTCAGATGATACTTGAAACTCACATATCTTTGTGTAATTTCTTGTGCTAGTTATTAATGACTCAAACAGTTTTGATATCTTGTTCTCAGGACAGCCGGAGATAGCAAGTGAAGCTATGAGATAAAGCTTTTCCTTTCTGCAGATTTGTTCTACAGGCTGTGTTTTTATCTCAGTCATACAGTATCTTTCAATCAGTCTCTCTCAGTACAAGCTTTCTTCTCAGTATTGTGACCCTTTTTCTTAAGTAATATTTTTTGTAGAATTGGTCTTAGTACCTTTCAGTTTATTTATTTATTAATTGTGATCTCTCCTTTCCCCTAAAACAGGAACAACCTGATAAAAGCTGTATTGTTTAATTTAGTCACTGTTTGCACCTGGCAGACATACCATGATATGCAAGATGCCTGCTGTAGAGCAGCTGTGTGGAACAATTGCTTAAGTTTGGCTTTATGCTCTTGCAGTGAAAACCTGACTTGCTCCAGAGAACACAGTGCTAATCTAACCGTGCAAATGTTCCCTGGCAGTCCAGGAATCCTGTCAAACACAGGAATCTTTAGATGTTGGTAAGCTATCTTAGTGACTTACTAAAGATAAATACAAGGGAAAATGGTAGATTTCTCTTGGAAATTTCTTTGTAGATCCTAAGGAGGATCCCAACCAGTTCTCTTTCAAGCTCTAAAACTTTACTGATATGCAGAAGACCGTAATTGTACATACTGCCCCTGAATGTACTCCACATGTATGCACATAGATAAATGCACGTTGAATAGATGAGGCTCATGCTTTCACAGGGTCTTGCAGCTACTGTAATTACTATGTAGGAAGGAAGATGGTTCTTGGAGGAAAGCATCTTAGAAAAATACAGTAACACTCCATGAAGGTGTATTGCTACAAAATTCTCTTTTCTCCTTTTTAGAAAGTCAGGAAAGTAGGCAATGCTTTCCTGTAAGTATTCACACGCTTTCACAGCATGCTTCATTAATATTTATTGTAAAAGCACAATTAGATCTATGCTTTTTAGCCCTTTTCAGATCTTATGCTTAGAGGACTCAAAGTACTATAAATATTAACTTGGTTATATACAGAAAGACACAGAAAACTGGAAATTTCCTGAAATTGCATGGCATTATTTCCACTGTTTCTGGGAAGCACAGGAAAAATGCAATAAATACATGGATATTAATAAGAAAAAAATATTATGTGACCACTTAAATAGCGTAGGGCACACTATTTCATGCAGCCCTTCCTAACATTGATCCTGGCAGTTTGATGTGAGCGCTAGATGCTTGTCTCGTCATAAAGATATTGAGAAACAGCCTTGAAATAATTAGCGAGTCTGCAGCTCCTACATCCAAACCATTCTTTTCTTCTCGTATAAAGAATTGTATAGAAATGGGCTGCATTTGCTGAAAGCCTACAAATATTGCACAGCTTTTAAAAGGTTCACATTCAGCCCATGCCCATGCTTTTTATGCGGTTCTGATAGGCAGCAGGAAGTACAAGGGCAGAGGTGGGTTTTCCTCCTTCTGAGGAGAGACAGAAGGTCAACTCCTGTAAATGTTCTGCGAACAAGAAGGTTCTGCTTGTGTGAATCTTTAGACAATATCTTTGAATCATTTCTCAGTATAAAAATTTCTTAGATCAGTGAGACATCGACCACTATTTGCTTGTAAAGCAATGGCTAATCTTCTTTAGTAAATTTAAGTTGTTTTAAAAACAGATTTTGAAATGTTTTTATTTTTTTCTGACATTTTCAAACAGCTAATGTCTTATTTACATGAGTGGTTTTATAATATATAAATGGATAATCTTGATTTTTGTCAAAGTTGCATGTTAAGCTAAATCCTACAGGTAAAGTTAGGAAATATTAAGCACTTCCGCAAAGTCTATTCCAAGGTACTGAGGTGACAAATGAAAAGCACCTGGACCTAGAGCTTGTTTCATCCACTGCCTTTTAAAACATTTTGTAAGTTTGTGTACTTAAAATTTTGTAGAAGCAGTGTCTGAGCAAGAGATGATTTGAGTTGATCAAATTGGGCATTATGTCAATCTGCCATACTGGCACTGAAATTCTTTCAGGCTCGCCAATAATAAATGAATGCGGTTTTCTCAGTTTTCGTGCAGTGTTTCTTATATTCTTATTTCTTGTTTGTTTCTAAACAAACAAAACTTGTTTGTTTGTTTATTGATTTATTGTGGTTTAGGTGACAAATAAATCTTCAAGGCAGAGGTTGTCTCTTAGTAAGTCTTTGTATAACTTTTACGGTAAAGACCCTGAAGGGGAGAGTGCAGTCTTAGAATCACAGAAGTTGGAAACCTTAGCATATTGATTTTGTCTTAAATAGAAACTGGATCATCTAGTTCATATATTATTGTTATACATTTTATTTAAGATACTGTAAATCAAATCATTTCACTTATTAAAAAGATACCTTTTTTTCTTCTGCTTATCTGTTCTTACTCCTGAGAGCATCGTGGATCAGAGACTCTCTCTTCATGAATACTTACCTTCTGAAAGGAAAAACATGTTTCTCTTACTAATCATTGAAAACATTTCAAGCTTATCTCTTAACTCTTGACAGGCACAAAGATGGAAGAATACTACATGTAGGTTGCACTTCTTCAGGTGAAGCAGGGTGTCTTTTGACTGAGGAATAGAGATAAAAGTTAATTACCCCTCTGTTCTCCTTCCAAAATTAGTCTTCCAAGAATTTCTAAATCTCATGGAAGTTGGTGATGTTTTTTATACAGAGAATTTAGCTTTTTTGGATTAAGTTTTTCACTTTTTTTTCCATTTTCTCCATGTTACCTCTCCATGTTCTTCTTGTATTAGTAGTAGGAGTTGCATATAAGATGCCTATAAAACAGAGTAAACTTATACTGCTGTCACAGAAGATATCTGAGAAATTAACTTTTACACTACCAAGCTGTAGCCACATTGCCTGAAACACTTGGAATAATTTTTAGAGTTTAAAAAAATAAAAAAAGGGCGAGGCAAATCTTAATATGGAAAAGACTCTACCTGCTGTGTGGTTGGCAGTCAGCTTCAAATTATCCAAAGGACAATGAGGGAAATGACACAGAAAAGGCAGAAGATTTGTTAAGAAAAATTGCAGAGCTTAGAGATGTATAAAACACAGAAACCTGGTCGTGTTAGTAGGTTTTCTGTACTTCTCAATGGTGCTGCTGCACAAGGCAGGATGGATGTTTTATTCTCCGCCTGTAGAATTTTTGATCTAGTGAGGCACAGAATAAGTGCAGGACAAGAGGAAAGGTGTCCTCTTGTGCTTTTCCATATAAGAGTAGATCTGGAAAGATGATGCCCAAGTAAGTTAGTATTGACAATGCTAGAAATACCAACAGTGAAGAGGATGCTGAGACAAGTAATATTCTGGCCCCCTCCTGTCTGCAGTATCTGGATGTGAAAGAGAAAGTTCTTTCCGAGTAAAGCATAAGGATATGGGAAGGAAGTGTAGATTTAGCTTCTGTTTAGATCAATCTGGCACTGCATTAGGAACAAGAGGAACAAACTGACCTCCAAAGGTCCTTCCTAATCCTGTGATTTTATTTCACTAGCTAAATGTATTTTGCAAAACAGCTGTAATAATATAGTAAAGAAATATCATCCTTATTTGCTTCTGCATTAAAAAGCTATTAACATTTTTTTAATATCATCTGAAATTCTTGCTGTTACTGTAGAGCTACAATAATATTCCAAGGATGCACTAAATATTTTAATAATGAAGCAGTTTTGGTGACATAGTACTTGAGAGATCTTGTTTTAGGGTTTAGTATGTGACAATAGTATTTTTGTTGCAAACATTTAGACATAATGAGATGAAGATTCATTAAGAAAAGTGTTTATTATATTTAAGAATATGATTAAAATATGGATAATAAAAATATATTGTCATATTCGACTCCTGCAAATGTAATTTAAAATGTGTAGTTAATGTCTGTCTTTTTGTCTGCATGCCTTTCTGAATTTCTCATTCACCAGTAGTACAGCAGTTGGTAAAAACAGCATCATTTTATGGATTGTAAAAACCCATGAGACAATTACACAGGGCAGAAATTCCCAGAATAACATGATAAACAAAAACGTACCCCAGGGTATCGATAAGTTTTCTTTGAGTCAAAAAGTCTCTTTAGAGTGCCACCTTGTGTTGAAATCTTAGACTAAGGCCTTTTTAGAAAAAAAAAAGTAGGAAATTGTCAGTGAAAAAAATCAGCAAAATTAAACACAGAAGCTATTTTCTTTGAATTTTTACTCTAATATAGATGTATCTGCTCTTTAATCTTTTGTCTACAAAAAATACTTTGAAATAAGAATATTTGAAATGCCTGTTTGTGTTTAGCTCTAAAACTAAGTACAGTCCTGAAATTCTGGTGTATATGCATTTATATTAGCAACTTCACATTTTTATAATGTTTTTCACTCTCAATGATCAGTTATGATTTAGTCATTATGGGAGAAATCACAGCCTCACTGAATTCCTGTGGACTTGAGTAGGTCTTAGATTTCCCTGGCCTTCAAATACGTGTTTCTTCATCACCACAGAAACACAGTAACATTGGTGTTGCAGAAACAGTACACCAGTCAGGGTGGTTGTTTCTTGAGTAGAATAAAAGGCAGTGAAATATTGAGAAGAAAATAGCTGTGCAAATATATTTAGGCAGACTAGTGTTTAGCCAAAGTGCTGGAGTCAAGTTTCCTTTCTTGTAGAACAGTACCATGATCTTATCAGTCTACAGTATAACCAGCTTTTTCTTTTTGGAAAGAAGTTTTCTCCAGTTACAGCTAGTATTTTTGTGAAATGGACTTCAAGCGTTTTATTGTTTATTGGGAGAGCAAGATAGCTCTAGCATAACCTGTCCTGGAGCCAAGAAGTTGTCAGAGCTCACCTTGCCCAGCTAGCACTCCTGATGCTTGTTTATTTGCCATCTATTTGTGCTTCTGGGAAGGGAGGAAAAAAAAGTCTGAACTGTCAAAGAATGCAGAAGGAGGAAGAGCAAAAATTAAAATCCAGATCAACAAACCAAACAGAGCAAGTAATGTTTCTTGCTCAGTCTGTGTTTTCATCTTACTACGTGTGGTATCTGCTCATTACTGTTGTGTCTACTGGGTCTTTCAGCAATAAGTTTCACGTGTCGCAAAATAATGTAATTAAGTCCAGAAATCATACAGGTTGGATTCTTAAATCTTTACCTTCCATAAATCTGTGTGCGTGTTTTCTAGAATACTCATTACATTTTTTTTTTTTTTTTTATCAATTTTCAATTGAGCTGAGCTTTGTGTTGCACTGGAAACATAAAGGTCCTAGACTCGTAAATGTGCATTGTTCTAGACCTCTTTCAGAGAATGAAGTGTTTAAATAGTCTTAGTTGAAAGTATAAAGTCACCTCATTAGTGCCTGTCTTCCAGTTACCATTTTGACACACATCTGAAGTCCTGACACAGACTGACACAGGTAAGCTATGGAAGGTCTGGAAGACAGGCTTTCCTGCAGTCCTGCAGTCTGTTCTGGTGTGGTAATGTTGTGCTTATTGTGTAACAAGGAGACATGTGGTAGACAATTAGAAACAAGTCTTATTTTGTCTTCTCTTACAAATATAGATAAGATGATTATCTGAAAATCCATACCATACACAAGCTATGAAATAAACCTGGAAAATGTGAAAGCTCCATTGCAAAGAAATCTTAACCTACATATTTTCTTTCTGCTTCCTTCCTTGCTTCCTTCCTGCATTTTTCTTTTTTCCTTTTTATTTCTGTCTGTCTGTCTGTTTGCATGGCCGTCTTTGTCTGTCTGTTTTGTTCTCTTTTTCCCTGTCTTTCTTTCTCTTTCCTTCCCTTTCCTTCTTTTTTATATCTTTCTTTCCCTCCCTCTCTTTCATTCTCTCTGTATCTATCAGTCCATGTTTTGAATATTATAGCTGCTGCACTGGATCCTTATCCTTCTAGTACATGTACTGACTAGAAAAAAAAACCTTCCTCCTATTGAAAATCTAATAGTACCATGTCTGGAAATTGAAAGTAGAACATAGGTTTGAAGATATATCTCCACTGACCGGTCCTTTCATTAGGAGAAGTGAGATGGTCGCTAATAGCTTCACCTCTGCCATTTGTGGCATTTGCTCCAAGTCAGTCTATGAGCTTTCTCTGAGCTTCTCCTATTAGATAAGAGGTTTCTAGGTGTATCAGTGATGTTGCAGCCTCATTAGTGTCCATGTCGCATTCCACAGCGTGCATGAGAGGGTGGCACATTGTTCTTCTGAGCACAGCTGTACCATGCATTATGAAATAGCGAGATACATCAACGTTTTCTGTGCAAGTTTCAACTGAGCAATAGAGAGAATGTCTAGAAAATATTTTAAGTAATGTATGAATCCAGAAACCAGAATATGTCATAGCAGTATGATGGTTTGCTTGTATGCTAGTTCTCAGACACTTCTCTCATGCAAGAACTCTGACAGAGCCCATTTTCTTCACAGCAGCTGTGGATTAGTGCTGCTGAACATGCAAAAAATTGAGGGTGCTAAAGGAAAACTCAGAAAATCTTATTCTGTTCAAAAAATGCCTTCTGTTTCATCAGAGCCTTCTGCTTTTGAGCATTTGCAGTCTCAGCCTGTTAGCCACCTGACTCCTATTTTCTTCTGGCTTTTTCCCAGTGGAATAATTATCTTTCTAAATAATCTTTCAGCACCAATGATCTTCACTTAGCTAACAGTTTTGTGAACGTCAACAGCCTTACATTTATTTTCTGCCTGCTAGTTAAAATTGAAGTATATAAACACTGGCTGTTTCTGGTGAGTGGGAGTTAGAGCCCTACTGTTCACGTAGCAGAGAACAAAGTTGCACAACTTAGTCTAGCAGCTGTTCAGGAGTTCAAGGTGGTGCTTGCAGTCTGTAAGATTTTGCATGTCTCTAAGACCTCACTGTAACAGATACGGTCAACCCCTATATATAAGTGTATAAATCCTATCTAGACATTCATTTTCCCTCAAAACAGTGGAAGCTAGTGAGATCTGATGCAAGTTAAATATTTATGTACCACTGTGGATATGAGCCTAGATCAGTAAGAATGTGTCTACACGTGGAAGTTCTTAGAAAATTCAGCTTGCTGAATATTAAGTGGTCTTAAGTACCCAAATATGACATTGGAATAATGTAATATTTATAAATGTATTACTGCTGTTGTTTGTTTACTGTGGCTAGGGGCGCTAAGGACCTTTCTCATATTGATGATGTGAAGTCAGAACAAAAGACTGTTCCTGTCCCAAGGGCTCACATCATATCCTAAGAAGAGACATACGTGCTAAAAGGGGAAACACTGACAGCATACAAAGTAACAGCCTAAGAGTTGCCTTGAATCCCATACCAGCATTTAAAGAAAAAAAAAAAAAAGTGTTTGTCGTGAAGCTTTGTCTTCCAACGACAATATGAAGGCAGATTATTGCCGCATCCATATTGCTAAAGGGTTTGGGTGCTTATTCCCATGGCATTACCATTCCCAGATGTTTGCATCTAGTGCAAAACTATGTATTTCCTCCAGCTTTTAGTAGAAAAGAGCATGTAGAATGCAGATATTGTGCAGTGTGTACTTTTTTGTGTGTAGTCCTTTTCCTGTTTTTTTTTGTCCTTTAACCCATCCCACTTCAAACAGGAATTTCATGATTTCAGAAGTTAAACAGAATGTACTATGTAAATGCGTTATAGAAGCAGTAAGTGAAGGAAGACAAATTCAAACTAAATGAACTTCCTTTTTTAATAGCAAGGTTAAAAATTGGAGAAAACTTTATGGGAATGTTGTGTACTGCATTATTTACTTGAATTGTATATAGCAAACTGAGTAAATTTCAAAATTTATGTTCTTGCTCATATAGAAATTGGTTTGGAATTAAAAGAAAGTGGGAAAAGTTGTTTCTCTTGTTTCGAGGAAAATCAGATAAGGTTAGCCTCACAGTTCCCCTGACTTTATCATGTATTAAGAATTTAGCGTGTGGCATGTTGGTGACTTCTAGGATAACTTTGTGTTCTTTCTAGAGATATTTTATATCAGTTTTCTGGACCCACTAGCTTGTGGGTATTTTGAAAATGTAGTGATTCTTCATTTTTTCAATTTCTTATCAGCATGAGTTTGTGAAGTCTTTATTCTTAAAAAATATTCATCAGGCATAGGAGTTAATCAAATGCATAAAATCAGAAGAGTTTTTTACTTCCTAATTGTAATGTGTGCACCTCTTCACAGATCAACGTTTGGCATATTGCTTGTTCTCATACCAACAGTTGTCCATCTTAGCTCCAATGTCTATCTGAAAGAAAACATCCTTTCAAATGTCAAACATTAAGTGCAAGTACCTTTACTAAATTCTACCTTCTAAATACTCAAACTTTTCTGGTATCAGAAAGCAAGGGATTTTTCTTTGTTTGTTTTGTTTTCCTTTTGCTGTCTTTAAGCCTTAGAGTATCTTATTTTGTTGAGGTTACAAACAAAATAACAACAATAAGAATTTTCTAATACTTTTTTCTAATAGCAAGCTTGGCAAACTTTAGCAATAGTAAATTATTTTTCCATTCCTTTGCTCTGAAATGGAGTCCATTGACTATGTTGTTATGAAAGTCAAGGTAATGGTGCCACCATACTGCCCGAATACTTAAGCAAATGGTTCAGCCACCTTCTGAATGTAAAGTCTAAGAATAATGTCAATAATAAATACTTTTTGTCTAGTGTGTGATGGCACAGCAAATTGGATCCTGTTAGGCTTCGTCTGCTGCCTAATGCAATGTAACGTAGCAGATAAAATAAATCAAATGAATGACGGTCTATTAGACTTGAGAGATAATAGTTCTTATAAAGCAAGTGATGTGCGAATATGTCAATGCAGTAGATTTCTGATGTTTATTGAAATCTGAAATCTCTGAAACCCAACAAAGGCATATTTGAAGGGCTAGGAAACAAGTAACTGCAAATACAGCATTGTATTGCTGACAAAGCTATTTTCTGAAACAGAATTCAAGTAAATTTTATGTTTGCTTTGTGTGTTTGATGCATTTTTGATACACTGCCTTGAACTTCAAAGCATAGAGTTAGATTATCATGGTAACTAGATTCAGAATCTTTAGTTGTTTAGTAATACCTATTAAAGACAATTTTAAGTTTCTGTGAGTTGGGATTTAATACTGTGAACTCAAAAGATAAATGAAAATATAGTTATTAGGTTGTTTTCAGCACTGTATTTAATTTCTGTTGTTGAGATTAATTATAAGGAAACTTTTAATTTATTTTTCATTCTTGTGTTTGTTTCAACTGTTTGTTCAGTTTAACTGCTTATATTAGCAATTCATTTTGTATGAGCCATGAATTGAGCCTTTAAAATGTTGAACCACTAATTTGGCAAAATTTGGTTTAATATTTATTTGTTATCCTCTGTTGTTAAATGTTATCTTCTGGATCAGTCTTCTTTTTAATGTTTTTTTTTAGCAGAACAGCAATCTGTGAAGAATAAACATGCAGATATGAAGGGGATGTGCCCATGTTAGTTTCTAGATTTGTTCTCTGTTAATTTTAATTGTGTAGGTAGTTTTCAGTGTCTAGTAGGATAGTAATGAGGACATTTGTTTACTGTGGCTGCAATTTATAAGCTGTAAAATATTTAGATTTCTTTTACTTTGAGCTTTTGTGAGTTCTGAAGTGGTTTTGAGGTTTTATCACCTGGTTGGAGATTATTAAAGTGCTTTTGCATTGTGTCCTCCACAATTATTGGCATATATTCATACATTAAAATTAATGTTGCAATTAATATCTGGAGAAGAGGATTAAGATTAAATGTGTTTGCTTTTTGTTGTTGCTGTAAGTATGGCATGATAAAAACAATGACCCCAAACTGGAATAGAAATAAAATTAACTTTCCTTTTCTATTTAGCCCACCGTGTGTGAACGGGAGCTCTGTGTATTTGCTTTCCAAACACTAGGAGTGATGAACGAAGCTGCGGATGAAATTGCAACTGGGGCTCAGGTAGAATTATCCAATGCTCATTGCATGCCTGATTTTGTCTAAGTATGCTCAGTCATCTAAGTCTCTTCTAGAATTTATTCTGACTTATTTTCTCTGTACTCTGTCAGTACTTTTTTGTGTTATCTATTTGTGAACTCTTATATGTATAGCTGTAACTACACTGTTTAAGCATGGCATTTTTGAAAGGTCCTAGTGAGGTACTTCCCTTGTTTTCCTTTCATATAATTAGAGTAACTCTATTTTCTTGTTTAGTTGTATTCAATTAGGTCACCTGGTTTGTCAACAAAGGCAACGATTGTCCTTTGGAGATGATTCCAATTTATTTTTACCTAATGAGCCACCAGTACTCTCATGCAATTAGTAAGCTACTTCCTGTTCTTGTTATTGGGATACAACTATCCACTGAGCATCTGCTATTTTGATTATTAAATAACAGTGGCATGGTCCTTATTGATCTTGCTAAACAAGCTTCTTCTCCCCTTTTAAGGATTAGGAATTTAATACGAGCTTGCTTCCTGAGTCTGAATTCTGTTGTTCTAAACTATCTTACAGATTACTATTTTACTTTTGATTAAAATAGTTTCAGAGTTTCAGTAAATTCAAGGTACAATGGCCTTTAGAAATCATATGGATAAGTACGTTCCTCTTTGATTTCCTAAGTGTATGTTCCTCATTATGCATGTAGTATATAGTAAGCAATATGTTTTTCAAAAGAGCAAACATTCAGTTAATTTAACTAGTGATTCTATCCAGTGAAAATAAACTACTCAGCTAAGTGCCTGAATGTCACTGATGGGCACATCCACAGAGGAAAAAAACTTCCAGCGGTGTTCCTTATCTTCTTGATTTGAGACTATAACTGTGGAATCTGAGGTCTGTTATCAAAAGACAGTTGAATCACTGTGAATTTGACTTGCAGTATCTAGCATACGAATCTTTGGGATTCATACAGAATTCTTACAGGACTGCACACTTATAAGAAACATAGAGAGAAATGTGCACCATCTCTTCTCAGGATGCGTCCTCTAAAGATGGAGTTATGCGCTGCTGTGGAGCTAGATCTTCATTTTCTCAATGGAGGCACTTAGGTCATTTCAGTACAGAAAATTAGCTCTCATTCCTCTTTTTCTATGAAACTGAAGGGAGAGATGGTCTTCATTGGGAATCGCTCTGTGTTTTATGCAGACCTCATTACTGCAGGCGTGTGCACATAGCTAGGTTTTAGGAATGCTGTGTCAAGATGTGGCACCTCTGCATCTACAGAGCCTTGCTGAACAGTACAGAAATGATTATACTCTTACGGGTGCTTAAAGGAGTTAGAAAAGAGTTTTTGTTGTTTGAGCTATTGGACCAAGATGGCTAAATTTTGGTGAGTTTCAGTTCAGTGATAACATCTCACGCAGCTCATCAGATCTGATTCAGTTGTCTTTCTTGTCTGCGGAAAGAATTCAACATGTTCAGATAGGTACATCTGAACTATTTTTGACTTAAATTCAGGATTTATGAATCACAATATATCCTGTCAGAACAATGGTTATTTTCTCCATTGATTATAAAGAGAACCTACACAGACTAGAGAAGACATAGGTGTTCACATTGTGAAAATCTGCATTTCAGCAGAAGCATCTTCCCGCAAAGCTCTAAATCATTTTGTGAAGCTGAAGCTAAGAAGCCAAAATATAGGCTACCTCTATTTCTAGTTTTAGAAAACTAGCTTAAAAAATAGCTAAAATTAGTCAAAGCTAGTTTTCTAAAGTATACATCTCTGTCACGCCCAGTATTCTGATGGCTTTTTATTTATAGTTAGAGATTGCACTTTATAAAACTTTTAAGTTTATAATCACCTTGCTTTATTTCAATCACTTACCCAAAATGCCTGGAAGTTAAGTGCCTGATTTATTGATAGTTCAGATGCTTCCTGGAGAAACTCTTAAGATAGTAAGTACTACCTGAATGACTGATGTCATTAAGAGAGAATTGTCCTCAGAAAAATGTCCGTTTTCTTCCTTGTAAATATTTAAATTCTAATTTAGCTATTTAAGTGCCCTCTCCTACTAGGAAAAGTTCAGGCCAGCTAAAAGGTTATTTAATAGATCCATAGCCTTTCCTATTTCCAAGGAAAGCAAAAAAAAAAGTTTGCATTCTAATGTTTATATTGCGCTCATTTCCCGGTTTTAAGCTGCTGTTCCGTCAGCTCAAAATGATTATCACAGTGGCAATCAGAGGTTTAATTAAGCCTAATATATTTAACTTTCCCCCATGAAGAGCAATATAGTAGTATGATGATGAGAAACAATATAAAAATCAACATTGATTTTAAAGGGAGATTTTGGGATGATGTTCTTATAAGTACTGTGCCATATTTAAGTCCCACCACACAAGTCACAAAGCAGGATAACTTTTGTTCACTGTGTTAGAAGATCTGGGGACTCATACAAGACTACCATAATAGTGTTTTACAGCTGCAAGCTAAGAAGTGCTTCTGAGAAGTGGGGTATACGAACTCAAACTTGCATTGCTCGTAATACATTTACATAGTGGTAGGCTTTGTGGCCTCACCTGGCTGTGGAAACAAACTCCTCATCTCCCTTGCAAATGTTGGTGTAGATGCCCTATTTTAAAACATTTGTCACACTTGTGGGTATGATAAACTAGAGAGAAATGAGAGAACTCTGAAGAATGGAATGATGACTCAAATAACTTCTTGTTCAATATATGTGAGCTACTTAGTAACTGGAACTAGTGAATATATTTAAACAGATGGAGAAAATTGTCCATTCATGCTAAAGAAGCAGAGGAGAATGGCAACAGTATGACTCACTGCAGCACAGCTCCTTTTCACTTTCTTTACAGTCTTATTTTCATTCTGCTTCTGTAAAGGACCTTCATTTTTATTTCCTTAAAGTGATCAGATATAATAACAAGGATGTAATAAATTTTAGAACATCTTGAGCTGTGAGTTGAGATCTAATCTGCCTGGGATTGTGGGAGGAACCAGAACTGCCCAAAACCTATAGCTTTTCTCAGTTTATTTTCCTTTCATGGAAAAGTCCATTTTTGAAGAGAAATGTCTTAAGAAGCACAGAGGAACAAATTGAAATGAGCCAATTTGCAGCTACATTTTTATGTAGCAACTTTGTATTTCATTGAGGTGGATTTTAGGTTTCATAGCTGTCAGAACACTGCTTTCTGTTTTGTGATTGTTATAGTCTATTTTTAAATTCTCACGAATTTTGGTGTATCTATACACCGTGTGTTACTGTATCGTATGCGCATCTACAGGGAAATATGTGCATCCATGCACAATGTTATGATGGGATGTTGGAGGTGAACATACATATTCAAAGCCATGTCAGTACAAAAAAACAGAAGAGGATCTTTCAATGTCAGGCATTCTGACTGTTAAATCACTGCATGGTTCTGTCTCTTGCAGAAGCAATGTTTACTAGTGTTTCTGCAGATATGATCTTCAGAAGAACAGTAGGCAGTGCTACTAAGCTCATCCTCTCCTTTTTCTCCTCTTTGTGAAACTTTCTTTGCTGACCCAACACAGAGCCATTTTATTAGAGGATAAATTTTCATCCAGGAATCCCACATAAATGAGAAAAAGCAGGACTGTAGGCAATCTGTTTTAGATGGGGAAAGATTTAGGACCAAACACAGGTCCCAGCCAAGCTTCAGGGTCAGACCCAAAGTGTGTTAAGATCAATTTCAGTCCTAAACTCTGTGTCATGAATAAATCAGTTTGGATAAAATAGGTAATAATGAAATACCATATTACTATAATGTATAAAATAAAAATCAGACTGCATGATACAATACAAAAGTACATACTGAATAAATCTTTTTCTCTATCTGCAGGTGGTTGATCTGCTAGTATCTATGTGTCGGTCTGCATTAGAGTCACCTAGGAAAGTTGTCATTTTTGAGCCATATCCTTCTGTAGTTGATCCTAATGATCCTCAGATGCTGGCCTTTAATCCCAGGGTGAGTAACTATATTTCAGTATGTCATGGCTTGATTTAAGTCACATGTTAAATTTTAAAGTAAAACTTCTCTCTCCAGACATTTTCTCTAACTATTAGAGATACATCTCTAAATATATGTGTGTGTGCCTCTGGTTTGAGAAGTCTACAGTATTTAAATTGTTTTTGAGAAGGTAAATAAACTGTAAGTTGTATTGAAATCGAGAGTTCTTTCTTTAGGAACAAATTCCAGGGTACAAATTCAAGATTAAAACATGTCTTTTTTTAGTGTCCTTCTGTGCTTATACACTTTAAACACAAAGGAAAAGATGGCCTTTGGGAAGTGTAGATGATGTAGATCAGGGAGATTTCCAATCCATCTTTTATATTCTTAAACTATTTATTGCTGCCACTTCATTTTCAGTTTGGAAAAAATAATGTCCTAAAAACTTACTTTGTCAAATGCTGTTGTAGAAGCATCAGATTTTGAAGCAAAAAAGTGTGTTTGCAGTACTTGCTCCTTGGACTGCAAAGGCTGCTTCACAGGGAAGCCTTAGGGAAGCTGTGAGCTATTATATCCCACCTGAGCCATTCTTTGGACCTCCTTCATTGGGATACACTCTGCCAGTTCAGAAAGAAGGCCAGTTTAGCAGTGGTGGTTCTTCAGAGGAATGGCATGTGTATTCTGTAGAGCGTGGGAGAGGTTTGTCAGGGAGGTGATGGGAAAGATGTGGGCCAGGACACCACTACCCTTGGCAGAGTGTAGATGTGAAGCCCAACAGAGGAGGAGAATGAGGGTAGCACCAGCTGAGGTGTGGAGAGAGTCAGGGTCTGGCAGGACCCCAGCACCCCCAGCCCCTCACCACCACGGTGGGTGAAAGCCTGCAGGCGCGCGAGGTGGCATGACCCACAGACAGGAGGCAGTGAGGCTCCTGAGCCTGACATGAAACGTGGGGCTGGCAAAACATTCAGCTCATCCACTTGTAGAAAGTGGAGGCCTCCAGCAGCAGTTCCCAGGCAGGAGACAGGCAGAAACTAGCACAGGAGGCTGGCAATGGAGGCTGTCTCAGAGGTGGATTTCCAGTCGTGCTCTCAGTGTGGCACCATGTTTGGAACAGCAAACTATGCTACTAGCAGTACACGTACCCCTCATGTTTTACAGAGTTGGTAGCTCTGTACACATCCACTTATTTGGCATTTTATTTAACATCTATTTTTTCACTGCATCATTTAACATCATAGCATGTTATTTAAATAACCGGCACAGCTTGTGTTTGGCTGCAAATATTTGTTTAGAAAGTGAGCTAATTTCTGTAGTTGCACTTTGTTGCATGTTGGAGATTCCAGTGAAATTCAAACAAACAAAAAAACAATTCTTTTACTTTCCTGGAATTACCCTGGACTATGAATGAGAGTCTGTGTGTAAGCTAAGAAAGATTTCAAGGATGATTTTCTGAACATTCATTCTAAATGTGATTATATACACCCTCAAAGAACTGAGGTGTTCGTATGGCCAAAGACCCAGAATATGCTTTTAATTTATTTGCTTATTTTATATTAGAAGAAGAATTATGACCGAGTCATGAAAGCGTTGGATAGTATCACTTCTATTAGAGAGATGACACAGGTGAGCATAAAAATTTTATATAATTTAATAGCCATTTCTAGAACTAGGTAGGTGTTTACATTGTTGCCCGCGGTGAAGATGAGAATGCAATTGTATCATCTCTTTCTGATGCTGCTGTAAGGATATTAAGATCTGTATTAATAATAATGAAAAAATGCAGTATCTTGACAGCATTGAAATAAAAGTGATGAAATAGAACTCAGGTCTTTGGATGCTTAAATTAAGAGATAATGTTAGCAGAATCAAACATTGCAACAAAATAATGGCCAACTGCTGCATTTCTGAAAATATCGATGCCACACTGAGTCTTTTATTTCCAAAGCAAAATAAATTGATTTTACAACAGTATTCTGAGGTGATAACTTTCTTCTATTATAATGAGACACTTGCTCATTAAAGTGTGCTGGGAGGCTTGGAGAGTCAGGCCACTTGGGATTGCTACTGTGTGATCTTCCAGAACTCACAGTGGGACAGAATCTAATAGCCCTGCTTGGTTTATGTGATACTTTGTTTTCCAGGCAGCCCACCTGATTATAACTACCTCTGACTCAGTATGAGCCATGATACATCCATCTTATGTGGCTTGATTTTCCAACTGCTAGATAGACAAGAATTTAAAATCTTATTTTGTCTGTATTTCTAATGCTTTGGAATTCTGAGGTGTTTAGAGAGCATAAATATAAGCTGAAAACAAAAATTTGGGTATTGTTACTTAATATAACATCTTTTAACAATAAAGATTTAGATGTGTTTTTTTATATAATATCTTTTAAAGAAAAAAGTAGCCACCATTTTACCTTATTTTTAGCATTAAAAAAATTACTGGACTAAAGAATTTCAAAGAGACACTTTGCACTGTGAGTGAAATTAAGAAAGATTTCAAAGGCTGTATAAGCTGATTCTGTATTTTACCAGTTTATACCCTAGAACAGTTAAAAATATTGGAGTGAATAAAGCTAGGGTATTTTGAGACAATTTTCTGAAGTTCTAGTCCAATTAATGCACAAACTAAGCATAAGTAGATGTCTTCTGCTGTTCTCACTGAGATCAACAATGCTGGCTGTAATACACTCATTTTTATGCTAATTATATGCTTATTATTTTACTCTAGGGAAAATAATTGCTATATTAATTCTTTTTGTTGTCAAAACACGTTTATAACTGCACAAGGCTAAATGTCAGTAAATCTGTGATTTAAGCCTAATAATGAGTCCTATGCATTCATTTTAATAAATGAAGTCATGGGCAATGTAATATATAAAATGTAACCTTTTTATTTCAGCTAGCAATAAAGAGCATAATTACTGTTTTCTAGGCCCCTTACTTGGAAATAAAGAAGCAGATGGATAAACAGGACCCTCTTGCACATCCTCTTCTACAATGGTATAAAATTGACTCACATGAAATGATAATTATTAAAGTACCAAGTTGAATGAATAACTATTTTCCCAGTTTAGTTTTGTTTAAGTTCACCCTAAGAATTGCTATCAGGGCTGACATTTGCAAGTGTAATTGTTTGTGGACTGTTTCTGAACCTCATCTGTGTCCTCTGAAGACAGTGGAAAGACTCCAGCTGATATGTATGGCCTCTGATTTTCTAGTCAAGCTTTGGTCTGCTTTCATCAGATAAGTTCAAATGCTGTGTACTTTGTGATGGGATTTATCATTATTTTTAAGAAGAAAATTCTGATTTGTTATCATTTCTAATGCATCTAACTATTTCTTATTTTAGGGTTATTTCTAGTAATAGATCACATATTGTGAAGCTACCAGTGAATAGGGTAAGTGTCTGTGGGTTCCCTCTCCTTTTCTTTCTTATGTTAACATTTTTATGGCTTTTTTAGAATTTTAGGTGGGATTCACAGGGCCAAAATGTAGGTGTCTACATTCAAACTAGTCATCTGTGTTCCATTAATAGAGAGTGGAAAGAAATAGGCAGTTCTAGGTCATGAGTGTGAATCATGCTGTGAATATCGAAAATAGGTCAAAGAAATCGTGCTCTGAAAGAGCCTGTTTAAGGTGAGTAGCTCAAGTGCAGGTTCTGCCTTGTAGACATCTGAGACTGGTGAGAACAACACACATATTAACATGAAATGTGCCTAAAGACTGACAAATGAGTGTGCTGCAGAAATGATCACACCTCTAGAATTTTAGCACACCTCTAGAATTTTAGGTGCTGAGATTTATTTCTGGTTGTGTTCTTCTGATCCTTTCAGAAGTGAGTAGTAATCTGTAGCCTTTCAAATCCGAGCTTTAAGTCAGAGCTATCGCTGATCAAAATGCCATGATAAAATTGTTCAAATTAATTATTTTTTTAGAGTCCTATTAAGCTGAGATCTGTTTCAAAAACTTGCATTTGTTCATAAGCCCTAGTAAGTTTTCACTATTTGATTTGAAATGAAGCTATGGTAATGAGACTTATTTCAACTTAGTTCACATAGGTGTTTAGATGTATATTGTGTGAAACAACATGATATCTTAAGAACTGCCATTCTGAAATAGTGTTTTTGTGTAATCAACTTCTTTTCATTCATGCACTGTTATATTTTACAGCAACTAAAGTTTATGCACACTCCCCACCAGTTCCTTCTTCTCAGTAGTCCACCAGCCAAAGAATCCAATTTCCGAGCTGCTAAAAATCTCTACGGAAGTACCTTTGCATTTCAGTGAGTACATATATTAATCAAAGATTTCCAAAATGCCAAAATTGTTTTTTTTTCCATGCCATTTTGTGGTTTACAACTGTGAACTAGTTATTTTAGAGAACTGCTAATTCCATTTTGATTTTACATTGTGGATTTTAATCCTTTCATTTTATTTTTTCCAGTGGTTCACATATTGAAAATTGGCATTCCATCCTGAGGAATGGCTTAGTTGTTGCTTCCAATACGAGGCTGCAGGTAAATATGGACTTCAGCTAAATGGTGTATTTTGACAAACGGTGTAAGTATTAGAGAAGTTTTCAAGAGGTGTGCTGTCGATACACATGTTGTGGTGACTGCAAACACCCTCATGGTTCACTGAAAAGGATACTTTTCTGAAGCAATTAAAATGAAGCAGTGTGTTTTACTAATCAGTGGCTAAAGTGCCTTTGTCTTCAGTGTAAGTGCAGTTTCAGTTTTGCATTGCACAGCAGTACCTCCAGGAGGCTTTGCTCGGTATTACTTAAAAGCAATTTCCAGGATTAAAGCTAAGATCCACATAAGCTATATGTGTATTACAGGATCCTGGAGCACCCTAGGTTTACAGAAGCTGGGCATAGAGCGTCTCGTCTCTTTTGTTTTCCTTTGCAAAGGAATATGAGTGCTGGCTGGGGAAGCTATTGCAAACCTCAGTTTGGTTCCCCAGCCTGAACTATCAGAGCAGTCCTGCAGAGCAAAACAGACAGAACCAGAGGGACTAGGGAGCTCCGAGTGTTTGAGCATCAGTGTCAGCTGTTTCCTAGAGCAGAATCCATGACCTTGCTTACATGCCTTAAAGGAGGATCTGAGTAACTGGAATAGGGAACCAAGGTAGAACAGGAAACACTTAGAACTAGGAATGGAAATACTGTTCCTTTCAGTGGTATAGGTACTTTTCTTAGCATCTTTGGAAGATGCTTTCCCATGGAAACAACATTTATAAAACAAAATTAACCAATAAGCACCTTTGTTTATGGTATTATTTTCCCCATTTTTTAAATGTTTTTTCCCCCCCGCCATTTTACCCAAGTCGTTATTAAGTACATCTCTTACAGAGCAATGTCATATCCTGAGCCAAGTATGCTACCCAGCTACCCAGGAAAAACAACCGGTAGCCGAGCTGTGGGATGTGGAGGAAAGGGAGCATCTCTGGGCACTCCTATGGGAGCTTTGGCATCTTGCACAGATGTTGTGAAGATCATGGGGCAAAAGAACATAATAGAGGTTGAAACCCTGTGGTCATTACATCTCTCTGGCTGGGAGAAAACCTGTATTCTCATTTGTGCTACTTCATACATTTTCTTTAAGGGCCCTTTTGCACAAATCAGTCAGTCCCTGGCAGGGAAGCAGCATGACCTTTTTTAAGAGGTTTTTTTTTTTTTTAACAGTATTTATTATCAGGTAATAAATTAGTGTGATGAGGTGATGCTTATCTACATTAGGACTTGTGTCTTGCATTATTGTCAAGCTAATCAAATTATGAGTAAGCAATCAACTCTGCTCTTTTTCAGCTCCATGGTGCAATGTTTGGAAGTGGAATCTACCTTAGTCCATTGTCAAGCATATCATTTGGTTACTCAGGTGATATTTATAAGTCACTCTAAATTTGGAGAAATATAGGCTCTTTTTTGTTTTTTTGTTCCTTTTTTTTTTTTTTTTTTTTTTTTTTTGTCTGCTTGGATGTTTACAACACTGTAATCAATTCGTAGGCCAAGATTTAGTTAATTAAAAAAAGAGAAAATCTAATTTCCCTTATTAAATACTTTGAAACTGTGATTAAAGTGGACAGCAGCTGCCACTGGATGTTCTGTGAAAAAGAGGATTCTTAACTGTGTGTTGGGAACCTGACTGGGTGTTTGGGATTTTTTTGTCAGTATTTGCTTAAATCAGTTTAATAGTAGCAATGGATTCATAGGCTTTGAGACTTGAGCTGTCAAAACACTAATGAGGGCCATTGCACTGAAATCAATAGAAACATTACAGTATTTATATATAAGAATATTCCCAAGTGCATCACCAGATCAAGTTTATGTAGGAAGTACAGAGTAGTATGTTTATTTTCGCATGAGGAGGGGAGGGAACATTATTCTCCCCATTAGTAAATCCTAAGTGAGTCATGCAGGTTTTCCATGTAAAAGCTAAATCATTGATAAAAGCAAAAAGTAAAATACTGTTACTTTTTCCATTAATCATGTTTATTTACCACTTCATCAGAAATGTCAGTGTTGGCATAATTGTGTGTGCATGTAGATATATTTTATTATAAAAGAATTACGCTTCCTGGGTTTCAGTAATTTTTGATAATGTCACAATCCATTGTTAAAGTCCAGAGTTTTCTGCTACTGTTTATTGACTTACAGTATCAGTCATCTCTAAATGTGCTTTTAGTTTTCCAGGGAATACATGAAAAGTACAGAAACTGT
Organism: Tinamus guttatus; assembly: GCF_000705375.1. Next base: position 203,931 of record NW_010585029.1, on the reverse strand, counting down.
CAGGCTGCACTGAAAGGGCAGACTGCAGTATCACTTATCTGGCTACATAGTCTTGTGCTTTGTCAGCTTCACTGTGTTTTCCTCATCTCTCTCCCTTTCTCTGTCCGTTCCATGAAGTTTCCTCTGGAAAGAAACCTGTACTCGTGCAGGGAATTTAACAGTTTCTACAGATAAAAAGCAGGGCGGAGTCCTAAACTTCTTTTTCCCCGTAAATCAGCCTGAGTTTGCAAACTGCCAAGAAATATGGGATACTGGGAAAAATATGAGGCCTGTAGTAGCGTGCAAGAGGGGAATTTTATACAAAGCAACATGCATAATGTAAGAGAGATCTAAGAAAAAACATAGGTTTTTAAATTTTTGACATGGAGGTGGATGCATCCAAACTGGCCAACAAATGATTTAATAATGTTACTTTAAATAAAATTAATTAAAGCTAGGCAGAAATAAAGCTATATTTAAATAAATATAACTGCTCTTAAAATAATATTATAGCAATTAGAAAGTCTAAGTAAAGTGTTAAAGAGGAACATCTAAAATCCTGTCTCAAGATTTTATAAGCCCACTCAGAGTAAATCACAGCATATACTGCTTTAGCCTGATTAGGGTGAGCTAAACTCAGACAGACTGATGTTAAACTTTGTTAAGCAACCATCCAAGAGCATTCCTGAGCTGAATTCAGTGGAATTTAAGATAATGTTTAACTGCTTTGGCACTTACTTAATACTAATTAGTCTTTCCTAGGATCCTTGCAACAAATACAGATGTACAGACAACTTGCAGGATTAAATTAAATTATTCTAAGTTAATTAAGTTCTGTGGCACTATGCAAAGGATAATGATCCACCCCATATTAGCTGCTTCATTATCGATATTTAACTTTGCTTATTAGGGTATTTATATGTCAGTATCTGATAAAATTTTAATATTCTTAGGGATAAACAAGAAGCAGCAGAAGGTGTCAGCTAAGGATGAACCTGCTTCAAGCAGCAAGGGCAGTAATACATCACAGGTACAGTACAGAGAGTATCAAATCTCCCTACATATATACCATAAATACCCTGCTTGCATGTTTGGCAACCTGATAACTGATGAGGAGATATTCCTTTTGTGTAAGCTAACAGGTTTGGTTTGATTATTTGTTTGTTTTTGTTTGCTTTTTATTATATGAAATCAGCAACTCCAGAGACGCTGTGACCATCAAATATGGCTTAAGTGCTTTTAGTGACAATTTGCAGGGTTTACTACAGGTCCCTGTAACTTTCATTTCCAGGCAGAAATATAAAGAAAAGGAATGGAACCGAATAACAGATTTTATATTTATTTCATTACGACCCCTAGTAGTCCTTGCTTTCTGAATTCTATTTTTTATTGAATGATGAAGGATTAAATTGAGCGGGGTTATCTCTGTAAAATAAGTAGCATTTTGCTTGTACACACCAGTTTTTCTTCATAGTTTTAAACATTAAAATAATAAAACACTACTTTATCTAAGCAAGTTCTTAGCAGTTTTTTGCAAGGCTAAATTTTGAGAATAAAATCTTACACCTGTACCCATATGTAAAAAGTAAAGACAGAATAATCTGGCTTTGCAGAAAGATCTGTATATAAAAGCAGAAGCATGTAGAAATAAGGCCAGTAAAATATCAAGACAGGGGTCGAAGAATCAGTGACCAGATTTATTGAGTTTTTGTTTGTTTGTTTTTCTGCTCTCAATTCATTGGTTAGTAATATTGTGATCTTTCGATAAACTGTTATTCAGTCTCTAATACATTGAAACTTTTCTTTCTGGTTAAAGGGATTTAAATCCGTCCCATCATATTTCAAACAAGTGATCACAAATTTTTAGGAAGATTACTTCCTTATTTATTAATAAAACATTGAAAATAGCCATTTTTTGTTATTTCTTTACTCAGCTTGTCTTACTGCACTAATTAATTTTTCTCTCTTTTTTTTAATCTCAGTCACAGAAGAAAGGACAACAGTCACAATTTTTGCAAAGTCGTAACTTAAAATGCATAGCCTTATGTGAAGGTAAGTTGAAAGTTCTTGAAAAGTTGTTTTAATCAGGTGCAGAGTGTTTACTGGATGCAAATCAGTGCAAGCTTTAATTCTAGTACTGTATTTTTTTGAAATAGGAGACTAATGGTGATCATGCAAATATTTGCTAAATAACTAGTCTTTATATTTCAATGCAGAATATTTCTTTCTTCCAACAAAACCTATAACACATGCTGAACTTTCACTAAATAATCATATACATGTAGCGACTGATCATCTGCTCCATCTTTCAAATGCAATCATATTCCTGTGCCATCAAAATAACAGAAGTCATGGTCTTTATTTGAAACCTATGACAAATATATTAATTATCTGAGAGTCAGAAACTACAGCTTTCCTTGTATTTTCATCTAATTCCTTGTAGAATTTCCAAATAATTTTTTCACAGCTTGGACAAAGATGCATTCATCTGCTCAGCTGACTGTTCTTCATGACTGCTTCAAAAAGTTTGTGAAGTTAAGATCCAGTACAAATGAGGATGGTCGTTCTGGACTATTCCTTTAATGGAAACTTAGCAGGTTTAGGGAGCAAAGTAAAGGATTATGAAATCTGAGTAAAAACTGTTACGAAATTTGTATGTGTCTGATAACACCAGCCAAATGTGTGTGTGCATGCAAGTATTTATGTATGTACACAATTCTCACTGGCCAAAATATATGTGCACATACATGCATACCTATATTTAGACTCAGTTTACCTTATGTTTTGAGCATTCGTTAATTTTAAAATGAAGAATTAATAAGACTGGACATTGTTCTTTAAAATGCAAATTTTAAGTTGTATACTTTTAAAATGTTTTTTTTTTCCCTGTATTCTTTAAAGAGAAGCAATTAAAGTAATTTCATGAGATTCAAAAAAAATAAGTCAACACAATTTTATATTGACAGAAAAATGCGTAACTTCTGTTTTAAACTTTTTAGAAAAGATATGAAAGGATCTAGGATTTATTAGAATTTTCTTGGCTTTATTGTCCAAAATTTCTAAATAGAGCTTACATCTTTCAAAAATGTTGATATGTGCTGGGATTGATAAATGTGCAAATCTTTTCAATAACATCTTGCATCTTTCACATTTATTTGTGGATTTGTGATTTTTTTAAAGGGTAAATTTTAAATATATGGTAACGTATTTTACTTCTGTCAATATTAATTTAATTTTCTGTGCAAGGAAGTTTTTAGGGAAGATGGATAAAACAGATTTTTAATCAATGTAAATTATAACAGATAAATATTTGATATTGTTTGAAAATGAAAGGGCAGTGTTTTACATTATTACAGTTAATAAAACACCTGGTGTAAAAATCGAATATGCATTTATTCATGCTGGCATTTAAATGCATATATAGAAATCTTTTCAAATATGGATTCACAGTAATTTTCTATTTAGCCAAAAGAAATTCTTACGCATTGCTCTTATTCTGCTGGTAAACACGCTATGATCAACTACACTGAAGTTTTCTAAAAGTCCAGCCAGTGTTTGTGAACTCCATAATTCCCTTGATTCATAACTACACTTCTTATTCTTTAAAAATATTCATTAATTTTCAAATCCCCAGTGCCTCAGTAGCAGGCTTTGTATTTCACATTTCATTTTTTGCTCAGCCATTATCAGACACAGGCAGCTCTGTGCCAAAGACTGATTAGTTGATGCAAGTCCTGTTTAACAGTCCTCTGTCCATTTAAAATCCATTTTTAATAAATACACATTTTCATTTTTTCTTGGTTACTAGTCTCCAGAGCAGATTTGCAGCCTTCAAATAACTCAATTCAGTGAAGTGCCAAAAGACCATAAAAGCAGACTTGAATTTAGAAACACCCACTGGCCAACTGCCTCCTGTTCATCTAACATCTGTGTTTTCTGGAAAATATAATGTATTTGGGGGGGACAAAAAATCAAGTTTATCTCCCAGTTTGTACTAGCAGCCAACTCTGAGCTTCTACATCATGTCACAGACATGCACTGGAAAATTAGATATTCCCAAAAGGCTATTTAAAGTATATAGAAGAGTAATTATTTTTCAAT
>NW_010585029.1:160353-188844 GCF_000705375.1 Tinamus guttatus | reverse complement strand
TAAAACCTGAATTGAGGTACTCATTTCCTGCAGTTATTAATCAACATAATGTGATCACTTGATGAAAATCATGCTATGGTAGTTAGATATTTTTAAGGAGGTTTTGTTTGTTTTTTTCAATCAGCCTCTTCAGGAGTAAATGAAAATTGTTATTTTTCAGCTTTTCTGAACTCCTGTCTGTATGACTTCTTTAGATTTGTTTAGTTCCGGATGTTGGGCCAACCACCTGAGGACTGCTCAGCCAAGGAAATAATTTTGCCTATAAGACTGTTCCTCACTATTTAGAAGAGGGCTGGTACGAGAAAGACTCAGAGAAAAGCACTTTTCTGATCAGCTTTTTGCTGGGCACCGTTGTTGGCCCAGCGTCACAACTGATATCTTTTGTAACAGTTACATTTGCTGCATTAACAGAAATGTCACAAATCACACGCTTTGGAAGCACCCTTCCTGGATGAAAAAAAAAAAAAATGAAAGGAGTTGATGGTCTGAAAGAGAAAAATAGGAAGAATGTAGCTAGCTGCTGAACTAACTACAGTAATATGTGATACCTCAGGGATATAACACTAGCACTGCATTAGCAAAAATATAGTAGCCTGTGCTGTCAAATATTTCTTCCTTAGAAACTCTCTACTTCAGCATAATCAGATTTGGACTCTTATCAAGAACCCAAAGGTGAGTATGATGCAAACACTGTTCTTTTTCCTCCACAATCCCCTGCAAGCCATGCTACTCATGTTAAACCCAAGTAAGGACCTCCTGCATGTGCATATCACAGTCTTCAAACTCTCACTTTTTTTCCACAGTCCTGCATAAAGACTCTGTTACGTGCAGTGTAATATCACCAAGAATCTGTGCTCTATTAGACAGTAAGAACCTCTTTCTGAACACCATGCATCTTGTACCAAAAAAGCAGAAGCTGACAATAGCAATTTATCGTTGCTGGGAATCAAGAGGTGAGATATGTGTTCCAAGACCTCTTTTTCCATTGATTTTCATGGTAGTAGTTCTCAATTCATAACGCATGCAAAGCCATGGTACCCAAATACAAAACTCTTAAAGAAGACAAGAACGGAGGCATGTAACTATATATGTAATATATATCAAAAAGAACCATAAAAAAGAGGGAGAGAGAGAATGCATATTTTACAATACACAAAGCCTTCTGTAAGCCTTATAAAAGTAAATAGTGGGTTCAAGTGTTTTCTAGTTTCCGTTGCATGGGCAGAGGGATTTCTTCCTTCTGCTGCTTGCAAAACATTCACTGAAAGGAGGGAGTCTGCACGATTCTGCAAACACATCTCTTTTGGGACTGCAAGCCTGAGTGTCCCAGCTGACATAACCTGTCAGTAAAAAAGGAGACCAGGAGAGAGGGAAGCTAAACTGTGAAAGATAAATCTATGATAGAAAAGAAGAAAAAAAAAAGTGTCTGGTTTTCAGAGAATGTGGAAAATGTGCTTTCTACAAGTAACACCAAGGAATGAGTGAGTGGTCAAAGTGGCTTCAAGACAGTGTAAGCATTTTTGGGGTGATAAGAAACGTATATGGAATATGTTCCGTAGTTCATTTCGTTTTTCGTATAAATAATGATGCTATCTTTATAGTTTATCTTTTCTAATAAAAACTAACTCCAGTGGATTCAGCTCATATGGCTAACTTTGGTCCTTCAGAGCCTTGTAAATGTTCCAAATTGAGAATAAACCCATCAACTGAAAAGAGATGTAAATCTACTGGAATTGCCACAGGAGACCGGACAATTCGGGTGTTTTCCTAAAGGCAAAACAAAAGTCAAGGAAGAGCTAAGGAAAGAATGGAGAATGTACCCACAACTCTGTTCTTATTAGTGGATCAGATATTAAAATTAATTATCTTAATCTGAGGATGAAAACAGTAGAACCTGATCTCCAACCAGTGCTCTTCCAGAAAAGCTAGCACCATCTCTGGCAAGCTTTAAAAAAAGGAAATGGCCTATGCTCAGCAATTTGAAAGAACAAATATACACACCTACCCTCAGAGAGAATGCATTGGTCTGCATGATAGAACCCTTGCAGCTCCGTAGCATGTATCTGCCCTCTGAAAAAGTGCCTTCTATTTCATTCTTTCTGGTAGGTATTTTTAGGTGAATCCTTGCTCTACACTTAGATTTATGATGCATTTTTACAAGATCCAACTGCCTCCATGCATTATACAGGATCATGGACACTTTTACTTTGACTCTTAAGATCCAGCTAGCTAATAGTCATCTTCAACCTTTCTAGCTTGTAATCTCTTTTTTTTTTTTTCCAGAAGATCTGGACAAGAGTCCTAAAAATGTCTAGGACTTTAGGTATAACTAATAAAAAGCAGAATAATGATTGAACGTAAAGTTGAAACTCAAATTTTGAAGTCATCTATTTTCTTCTCTCAATGTGGATTTATTTATGCCTTTATAACCAACTCACGCAAGTATTCATTCCTATCACCCGAGTAATGTATTGTCTCTTTCTTGCTTCTTTGACCAGCGACGTATTAAAAACATAATTTTAACTTTGATTTCTTGCATACTTGCAATATCTATTAAGCACACAGGTAGTGGCAAAAAAATAAAAGTAGTTAAATTAATCTTTCTAGGTTTTATTTATTATTTTTGCCTCAGTGACAGTGGTAAGTTATGCAACAGCAGCAGGTCTTTCCCAAGTTTCCTGAGCTGCAAAATTGAATTTGAAACTCTTTCCTCTTTCTATTAGTGCAGATTTTGATAATTTGACTCCATTCTTATTACTGTGATAAATTATATAAACTAATAATTGTATCATTATCTGCTCTGTTGAGGCCCCAAAAACCCTTGTCAGACATGGCACTTGGCTGTAGTGTGTACGGCCAAAATGCATTTAATATGCAAATACTCCAGCACAGAGGGTTTTAGGAATCTATAAGCAATGAGGTCTATCTTCTTAATTTATAAATCTTTGAGAGTGCATATCAAACACAAATGATTAATACACCTACCTAGCTAAAGTATAAATTAACTTATTTGTATGAATTGCTGAATATTTATGTTTTCTGTCTATGAAATGAATTGCTCAAAAAAGTGTAATATTACTTCATCTTCTTTCAGCATTAGCCTAGAGAGATTTGATTACCTTGGAATATGATAAAATTCTTTTTCATTTTTCATTCAGTATGAGAATATGGACTGTCTTTTTATTAGAGATGTCATCTAGAAGAAGGCTGCAGGAGAACACCACTTAAGATTTGTGTCATGGGTTATAAACTTGACACACAATTTTAAATGGCTTACATTGTGAGAGCATGTTTATTTCACAAGATTTTTATGTATTTCATTTGGAAGGAGCACCTAGAAATATTATTTAAAAAAAAAAAAAACATATATTGTCATGCCAGGATTAAATGACTACACAGTTGTACATGGAAATTAAACACTGGTAAAGCAAAAAAATGTTTTTTTTTTTTTTTTTTCCCCCCCATGGAAAGACTGGCCCCACAGCCAAAATGAGAAATACCCAAAAAGCATTCAGTAAATCTAACTAGTCAAAATGTACTAAGTCACTAAAAAATAGTGAGATATAGGATGGCTGTTCCGTGTGCTCTCCGGATGGTTTTTGTCCCTGTGGTTCCCCTGATTTCTTCTCCTAGTTTTTCTCTTTACAGGTATGTATATGAAATGATATTTATTTAGTGGGTGGGAGAAAAGCTAGACTGCTAGTAAAAATGGTTACTATTAAAAAAGAATCTTCAACTGTTCAGAGTTTCCAGCCAAGACATAAGAGTAAATGTGTCTGTGTATTTTACACTTGTATTTGTTTGGAACTATTGCAAAGACTGCATACATACATATGTCAGGATGAGGACATTGATTTAGTCAGGAGGCAGTATGACTAATATATAATTTGCAAACATTGTGGTGTTTTAAATACTTTATAATTGTATAAATACCTAGGGAAAAAAATCCATAACATACTTCATTCACCTTTCATCTTTCTTAAATAAAAATACATACTGCCCTCTGTGATATCTTCATTGTGGCAGTACTTTGATATATTGCCATGTGTTATTCATTAACAGGTATTTCTTTTACTCACATCATCCTTCTCAGAGATAATCCTCTCCGAGCTACAAGTACATTGACTACCTTAACATTTACGCAGCAGTTCCATGGGAAGTATTGTTGTTCACTTCCATTTCAGAGAGAGAACCTGAGACACTGAGCATTGAAATGACTTGCCCAAATTCCTCAAGCATGGAATGCTACTACTCGTTTCCGCAGAAAGTCAGTATTACCAGGTAGAAATGCATTTACTGAGGCCGGTGCAGTGAGAGAACTTGGACAAGGGACACAGAAGGAGCTGGAGGTGATAAACTTTTCATTCTGGACATCTGAACATCTGACACCAATCAGTGGCTGGGACTCCTGGATGTTGGCACAACAATTGAGACTGAATTAGGTATTTTTAAAAAACTCCAGTTTATTTTCCTGCCTTTAGACTGAGGATGAAGTTAGCTGTAGGGACCTGTCCTGAAGCATTGCCATTTGGGCCAGAACTAAATTCACTTAGTCTTTACAAAGAACTGTCAAAATGATAGCAAGGTCATCAGTTCTAATTAATTACGTTTTCCCTATATTAACATCATTTTTGAATATAAAGGAAAATAAGACAAATCAAAAAAGGTTGTGGTTTTCTTCCTCCCTGCCTTCTTTCTGTTAATGACTGAAAACATTTCCTCAGAAAAGAGCCCAAAAAATGTGGCTTTGCAATCTTCTGTGGGTATGCCCTGCCATCCCAGGTGCTAGGATGGTAGTCTTCTGTTTTCCTTTGTTTCTTTAAGTGTGTGGATATTAATGGATACAAAGCACATTACTGAGAAGTAATTGTAATATACCTAGGGAGGGAAAAGGATGTGATATATATTTTTTATCCTGAAAAGTATGCAAAGATAAAGCAGGACTCCTTAATGGAAACCCTGCAAACTCAAAAAGAAGTCATTTCTTACACTTTCTGTTTGGGTTATAAATCAAAAGGGTATTCTTCTGGCACAAGCACCACAAGCAAAATGGGATGTCTTAGCTTCATACTCACAATTTAGCCTGCTGTTGACAAATTCTTCAGAAAGGAAGATTCTGCTGTCTGGACAAAGTTCAGATGTCTAAAAATCCCTTGATTTCTGAGAAACTTAAATTCCATTTTCTCAAACAATTTCTTCACTTAGTGTCTAAACCAACTGGATTTCTAAATATGTACCACTTGCAAAATCCTGTCTCTGTCTGGGATTGGTAAGTAGAGACTCCCTCACATTTGTCTGCAGCTGCAGCCTGAATGCAGATAGAAATATATTATCTGTTTTCTTATTGTCCCAGAAACAGGCTTGTATAGAAATGTTTGGAAGAATAAGTGATTTTATCCAAAAATGACATTTCTTTTAAGGCTAAGGATGTTTTCTGATAATGAATAATCTTATATGAATTTATATTAAGTAGAGCTAAACAAGTACATTGCCAATGTACTGCTAAGGTGCATGTATTTCCAAATTTTTATTTTCTGGGAAGCCAGCTTGTTCCTGGTTGCATGAGGGATTACTACTTCTGAAATACTTCTCTGAATCAAACGAGTCCTCAGAATTCCCTAGGATTCCTGTTTCTCTGCCGTGGAATCAGAAATCTCAGGATTTCTAGACTCAACACAATGCAGCAAATCTGGCAGAACTACCTGCCAATGTTGCTATAGCATATTGATTTCCTCATTGAGTTATTTAAACTCATCCACAGTTAAGGCTTTTGTTCAGAATGACCTGTGCCAGATTTTCCAGTCTGAAGGCAATTCTGTAACTCCATTATTTTGTTTTGCGGAAGAAAACTTTTCTACATAGAATTAAGTGCTGAATAATAATAATAATAAAAGACCTTTAACCAGGTTATCCCAGAACTCTTCCTTGGTAAATCTTCCATAACAGTGGGGCAGATCTGGAGCATCTACAATCATCTGTAATTCAGGTAGAAGTTTTGGACAAAGGATGTTCAGGCATTGTGATAGCTCTTTTGGTTCTTGTGTTATAGGAATTATGTAGATAATTTAAGCTCTGTAATTTTAATTACCTCTGGCAGTTAATACCCTATGGCTTATTAACCCAAAATGTTTGCTTTATTTTTTTTCCTTTCTGTATTAGTCTACTACTCATCTGAGGACTGGCTCTACTACCTGTCTTTGTAAAACAGGTCACACCCCTTCTTTTTGTACCTTAATAAGTTTAAGATTGAAATTTTCTTCCCCAAGCAAGAATTTAAGCTGGTATGGTGCAATACCATTGCAAATCCTGCAATTCAAGTGCTGCATTCAATTTGTAGGAATTTTCCAGACTGCATAGAATACATTTCCTTTCCTACTGCTAAAACCTTTGTTTATTTCACAGATACTTTGTCTGAAGAAATAATTTTGAGTTTATAGCTGTTTTTCCAATCCAGATTATTTCAACACATATTGAAAGAAAAATGTCTGTGAGCAGAGTATCTTGGGATATAACTGTGTCTACTAGTCTCTATTGCTTCCTGTTACTTTGCCATTTACATTTTGTTTTCTGTGTTATATCTACTGTAACCTAGCCAATCTCTTTGTGAGAGCATAGAAAATAAATAGTATTCATGAAAACTTAAAAATATATTCAATTCAAAATAAATGTTGTTGGATGAAATTTTTGGAGGTGTAATGTGGAGAGAGAGAGAGGTCTAATGATATTTACAGAATTGCCTAAATGAGTTATGAACACTGCAGTGAGGTAAAGCTGCTTTTGTAAATTCTGCTAGGCACAAGTCTTGATACTTTTGTAATAGTCTTTAAAACCTGACCCCTGGTCTTTTTTTCTAGGTGCCACTATTTCCTGTATGACTCCATTTTGAAATCTGTGCTGAATTCTTAAGGGTTTTGTAATACACAGTTTCTAGTTCCACACGATCCCATAACATCAGCTGCAACATATTTTACAGTCGTAATGGGACAAGTAATTCTTTCAGAGGAAAACAAATCATCTCTGGTTGTAATGGTCTTAACAGCACTTATTTCACATTCTGTGAAGGTTTGAGATACCTTGGTGGAGAGAAGGAGCGGAGATCACATAATAGTCAAGCCATGAATCGTGAATCTGGGAAAGACTGGAGTGATTTTTCTCCACGGAGGTTGTTGGTACGCAAAATCACACTCATTTTTTTATCAGACTTAACAATTATAAATGGGGTAAAGTTATCTGTAGATACACCGAAAGTCTGTAGATATATGGAAAGATTATATATCTTTCCATAAGAGATCTGTAAGGCTTTGTATAGGAATTGCACAGTGAAGCACAAGGATGTCTATCGTACACAAACTCATTCGACATAGGAATTAAATTTCTAATTTTTAAATCTAAAAACTCCACATTACTTTTTACTCTTGTTATAAACTAATTAGTACGGGCTGAATTTCTCAAATTTACTGACACAAACTCTGCACTCATCTGCACTCACTCAAGCTCTGCACTCATCTGCAGAGGACAAATTAAGTATTAGGAGCTGATAAGAAAGGATAACATAAACATAAATATTTGACCAGGCTTACCTGTGTTCTGGATACTGAGATCTAAAATGTTGTAACAGAGCTAGGAATTACACAGAGAGCAGAGAATACATATAGAGAATACATATAAAAAGTAGACTCAAACTCTTCAACTTGTGAAAAAAGTGTTCTTAAAAAGAATAGGAATATAAAGTATATAGTATATAGAACAAATGAATGAAAATGATTCATCGTTATTTCTTATAATACAGACATTACTAATAGAATTCTGAGCAGCAAGTTTAAACAAACAACTGTTTTTCACATGACTCACAGTGAAATTGTGAAACACATTGCTGCAGGATGTTGTGGAAGCCAAAAATATGAATACGGTTAGATAAATAAAAAGAGAGTAAATCTGTCCCATGATATGATGATCCTCCTTCAACCTATATCTTAGAAAGTCCCTAAACCAAAAAAGCTGAAACCCAAGAGGGCAAAACAGAAAGGAAAAAGGAAACTCCCATACTTACCTTGTTGTAGGCAGGCTACTGAGGGAAAGATGGGCTTTTGATTTGACCTAATAAGATTTTTTAAATCAAATTACACATCTGCTTTGAAATGCTCCTAGGCACTTTCTGATTATATCAATCTTTTCCTTTCATAGTTGAATGATGGCCAGAAGAAATATTTTTATTACATATTATGTATTTAATAATTTTTTTTGCATCTAAAAAAGGAAAATGTTTCATAATTCTTCTGGTAAATGGATTTAGAAATGTATGTTTAATTATTAGGTAAATCTGACAGAGAAATGAGGAAGCAGACAAAAGTTTCTGCGATTGAGCTGGCTTTACTAGGAAAGCAGGACTGGATGGTTTTCTTATGAAAAAGACCATTCCTTACATTATGATATAATAAATAGTATATTTCAGAGAATAAATTGCTAGAACATAAGTTAGAAATATGGACTATGCATCCAGTAGGTGCAAACTTCTAGCCACCTGTAAGCATGCAATTCCTTTATGCATTTTTCTATAACTGTTTTTCATAAGCAAACAACCACTCCATATTCAGTTCATGTAGTTCTAGTGTTGACAACAGGAAGCAAGATTTTCATCGATTCCTAGAGGACTTTGAAGTCTTCCTGTATCCTTTTGTAGTTTACTCATTCTCCTTCCTTTCTTTTCTCTTTTTCTCTCTTCATTTTCCTCTCTACTCAAACTCAGAATGAAATAGAACTCAATCAACTCAAGATGCGTGAGAAAGCTGCAACCATTCGTGAGTGCAAACACATCTAATGGATACATGATAAAGCTTTACTGTGCTTTTCAGGTCTTTAGCACTCGGATAAGGACTAATAAATAATAACTCTGGTAATCTAGAATAGAAATGGTGGTTTTCAATGCTCATGCTATTTATTTACTTAACAATCCTTCCTAAAATTAATGAAAAGATGGACTGGTGTCTTCAGCAGTGATACAGTTAGTTGCACTGGGCACCACTATGGCTAGTAGTCTCTTAGTTGCTAAACTTCAATTAAGTCAACCGTCCTGGGCAATACGTATCAATGTCTTTACCAACTCTATTCAAAATAATTGAATTAGCTTTAGTAGGAAATAGGTAATCCTGAGCACAGAACATACATATTTTAGAGACACTCTTCTGACCATGAGTTTTTCCCACTATGATACTCATTATTTATATTTAAGTAGGTGAGTAAGTCAGGTGACTGTTTCAGTAGCTGAAGTAGTTTACATGAATAAAAACAAATATTTCTTCCTTTTTTAGCATATTTCGATTCAGTCAGGATTATTCAAATGCCTATAGAATGTACTAGTGCAATATCTCTTCAGGAGAATTTATATTACAAGGGAAATATATTTTCTTGGCATTGACTGTATTCTGTAAACCTGTTTCTGTGCTCTTTCTTGAGCAGACCTTGGTCAGCTGAAAATGCTGTGTCCCATCAAATCCTTACACATTTACGGACCTTGATTTCAATTCATTAAGGGGAGACGAAGTGCCTTCACAAAATTAAACCAACTAATCCTTTCAGACGTTTCTTCTACCTTCTCTATTATCCTGCCTGGCAGCATATGTGTCTGTATTTTAAATTTATGTCTAACTCAAGGAAGTATAATTCTGCCGGCATGAACAGCTGCTGATGCACTGTCCTGTGGTGTTACAGTATGAGTCATTTTAAAACATTCCATTTCTTTAGACATGATCAAACTCTACCATCAAAGATTATAAGGACTTCTTTAGCATTTGTATATACACTGAATAAGCATCTACAAAACATCCTGTCTCCGCCACTGCTTACTGTCCAGCACAGGACACACCATGCTCTATAGATTGGGATTCTTGCTGCTATGTTCTGCTGGTATCACTGACTTACATAACAAATTTGGTTGAGTCTGTAATGACCTCCAGACATTTATTGGCATTTCAGTTGCTTCAGTTTTGCTGTCTAGTAATGGATGAATGCCACATGTCAATACTGGTTAACCAGCACAGTTTTTTTTAATAGGCTGTTCTGACATCTGTTTTGAAAGTAATGACTTTTTTTTTCTTACAGATATTTTCACTCACAGTTTTCTTGTGAACTTTGCTAGATCATTGTCTACAACCAGGACATTTTATGATAGTTCACACTGGTCTGTGAAATATGCCATCTGAACAAAGAAGAGTTTTCAGAGTCAGAGAAGTCTAAGTTTTAACTCAGACAGCTTTGTAAATGTTAAAGGCTGAGTATATTGACTTCAAATGATGACTTCATCAGACTTTCAAAATGTGCTGCTGGGAACATCTTAACTAGCATATTGACTAGCATGTCTTACCTAGACAATTAGGCCTAAGAGACTCTAATCTACGGCACTGTTAGCCTCGTTTAAAAGATTCTGTACAGATTTCTGTCCTTCTCTAATACTAAATTCACAGCATCATCAGAAATATTTAATAAATAAATAAAACATTCATTTTGCAATAGGTAAATAATTCAAAAAGACTTTTTTAAATAGATTGCTAAAAAAAACACCCAACTATTATCTGCCAATACCAGCTAACGTGACATTTACCAAACATATGCTGTTTGTCATGATGAAGAAGAAACTAGTGTAGTTTTCTGTGTTGTGAGAAAGTGTTTCTAATTCCCTTGTATACTTTAACTCTTTGAAAGGAAGTAGACTATTTTTGTCACATGACAAAGTTCAAGCATTACAGCATTTGAACTTAACCCCTATTGTAGTAAACTCTTGCTGCCACTAGTAAGCTACTATTCTACCATGCGGCGACAGAATCAAGCAGGTTTCTCGTTCAATAAACGACAGTAGATCATGCTAATAGAAAATGTATGGGCTATGACAAGTCAGTGCACACAGGACTTACTATGTATGAATATAAAAATGACATGCTCTGTTTGCTGTATTTGTCTTGGCAGGTCTTCAGATGTCTCAAGTAACAAGTTCAGAAAATCTCTAACCAATAGATCTTTTTGATTTGCTTGTTTTTATGAAAGTATCACCAGGATTTTGTAAGGTTTCTTCTTGCTAGTTTTTTTATTTTTTTTTAGAAACTCAGCAGGACAGTAATAGTGTGACAACAAATCCTGTTGTCCCTTTGTGATTTTTCTGCTGCTTGGCAGGCCAAGACTTCTGTTATACTGTAAAATACTGTTTTCTGCAGTGCAAATGTGTTGTCTAAAGCTATTCTGATGTCATAATATCCCTCCATTGCTCACAGTCAGAGCGAAAATTCTCCATAGATTGATCTTTGCTCTTCTTGCTGAGAAAATCAATTCTGTAATTATGCAATACAGTTTACATCAGTCAGAGGGAACTCAGCAAAGTTATTTACAATCCTAACATGCCAGTAGATAAATGCAGCCTACCTGTTAACTTCTATGAACTCAAAACTGGCCTAACCCCTTCCTCTTTTGCCATGAATTTTCCTCCCCACATGAAACAAGTAGTGAAGTTATTCTCTTTGGCCAGTAAATCCCCCTCCCCACCCCGCATGTTCATTTAGTTTGTTGTATTTCTAAGGTAATGAGAAACCGTTGTCAAAACTGTTTAGCACTTTAGATGGAGAGAGGATAAAAAGGGGAGTAGTTCAGGCTCTTCACAACTTGCCACTGAGAATGTGTGTGGCTTTTTGACCCTTGCCATTGATACTACTGGAGACACAGTGTTTATGGTAGCCTTGAAAGAGGCACCCATTACTCCTGAAGAACTTATTTCATAGTACTGCCATCAGTAATTTTCCAGGCTTCATTCCCAAGGCTGCCAATGACTTTGAGAAAAGTATTAGCTGAGAGTCTCTAGAGATATATAAGAGTATCTTCTGAAAAACAAAACAAACAAAAAACCAGAATACACCAGTCAAGATACCAACATTTAAGAAATTCCCTATTGAACTAAGTAATAAGACTGTATTTGGTTATGGTGCTGTTTGTTTGTTTTGGAGAGAGAAGGAAATGTTGGCACGTTCCCACAGCTTAAGGAGGCTGAATTATGGTTAGTGTCATCAAACCCAGAGAATTCTTAGAGTCAGGACTTGAAAGATTTTCCTATAAATAGAGCATTCATTTTAAGAGGCAGTAAAGACTGAGACATTGTGGTGCCATTTGATGCCTCTAGAGGCTGCATTTAAATCTTTTATTTCATTTTTAATTGCATTATTTCATGCATAATTTGCCTCTAAGAGGCTAGGACATTCGTAGAATAAATACTAAAATTAAGATTGCTTTGTGACAGGAAGAAGAAAAGTATTCCTATAGCTGGTTATTTATTTCTTTGTTTAGTACTTCACATAATACATCACTTTCTATCTGCATCTGCAATATATTATAAAGTAAAAGCTTTTTTTTTAAAAAAAAAAAAAGAAAGAAAATGGCCTCAGTAGATGATCATATGTCATAAGAAACCTCCTTAAATAACAAAGATGTTGTCATCTGTCAGGTACTGTGACTGCTTACAAGAGTATTGATCGAGATAAAAGTATAAGACAGTTACTGGAAAGTGGAAAACTGAATCAGAGGATGGGAAAAAAAGTGAGAATTAATTTGAAATTATTAAAGTGAATCATTAAGCCTGTCCCATAAAGTATCTGTCTGGGGAACTGTGACCTATTCAAGACTATTCTCAGTGTCAACTAAGAAATAGTGGAAGTGATTTATGGCACCAGGTACTATGCTATTGTCTAGGTTTGGTTCTAGAAATAGTATTTTTGGAAGACATGTTTGAAATAATGAACTAATGTGTATATCTAGCTGTTACTTTGCTCCGCTAAGATTTTAAGACAAATTGGGTCAAATTTCCAAGGTTCTTTCACTTGTTTTTGTTCAAGCTGTCAGCAAAAATAAAACCTATGTGCCACTTCTGCTTATTTTCTTCAGAACAGAAGAGGAGCTCAAAACTGAGTCCTACTGTAGCCATTTAGGGTGTGCTACACTGGACAAAGCTCTTCAGTGGTCATAGAAGTTCTGATTTTTTATGACAATAAAATCCTGGTCAATTTCTAGGATTGGCTTTTCATATCTGTCTGGATATGGGTCTGCTCTGTTTTTTTTTAAGTCTCATTCAAAAAAAAAAAAAAAAAACTTTTTCCAGAGAATAGATTCTCTCTACACCACTTGATGTCATCCAGAAAATTATTTGATTCAAAATGCCCTATTCCAGTAGTGAGCAACCAGATATATTTTTAGGTTGGTATGAATTTTGAAGGAATATTCTCACTGGCAATTTGGGTTCTACTCTTTACAAGGTCATTCAATGTGAGTTACATATTAAATGCAAAGTAGTTACCTACTCTCTCTTTGCTGTCAGTGGAAAATGGTAAAAAAATCCTCAGAATAATTTAGCTCACTCCAAAATAAGTATAAATGAGGGAATGAGTCAACTTCTGGGGGTGCCTATTTATTTTCACTGGTTATGAACTGATAGTGAATTCCAAGTGGGAGTAGAGTGCCAACATAATTAATCAGAAGGATAATGTTTCAACTACATCTATACATCTTATTCACGTAGATTAAAATAACAGCTAACATCCAACTCTCTTTTACTTGTCTTGAACCCAGTGTGTATTTATACATACTTAATTTCTGTGGGATCTCTGCCTTTAATTTTGTAATATTTATCTTACACACTGTTTTCAGAAATGAGTCTAAAATTTAAAATCATTTGAACATCTTTCTACTGAACATGTGACAGAAAACCAGTAGCATTTTCAAGACCTGCATCTGTGTTCAGGCAGCTCTGGTTCTATCTTAATTCTGGTATCTAGTATTTCTCATTATCTGGCTCTAGGTGAAGCCAGTGAAGAATACAAGGGGCAGCTGGAGTTCAGGGTCAGATAGTTCTGGGTCACAATATTCTCTGACTCACTGACTTGGAGATGTCAGTAGTTTTTTATGCCGGATTGAAATACTTTTCCATGTAATTAAGGATTTGAACAGTATGCTTGATTTCCCTTGGAAATTTGTTAGTCCTTGATACTTCCTATCTACAAAATTGCTACTGAATAATTCTAATGTTAGAAATTACTTTAAAACTTTCAGTACTGGTGCATAGTTTGCATGCAAAATACTAACTAGCTTAGGGAAGGGGAGATAGAGAGGGAGAAAAAAGAAAAAGAGAGAGCCTGGAGAAGATAAGTGCTTTCTTCATAATTTTGTTTTCTGGTGTATGGAACCAATAACTTCTCCAAAAAACCTTCCTGTTGAAAACCACTCTCCCCTGCACAGCAGGCTTCTTCCTGAGAGGCAATATACAGCAGATGTCAGGCAAGCACTGCCGTGTAAACTGCAAAATATATCAGATGCTTTGCTGAGTCATAACACCAGCTGCCGATGATTCATTAGAACTGGCAGCTTTGTGCTCAGCGATATGGCAGGTCTTTTCTTTGTCTTCCTAGAGCTAAGGCAATCTTTGAGTAAGAGAGACAGTTGAGATGATTTGCTGTTTACTCTATAATCTTCTTTCTAAGTTCAGTCACTTTCTCACTTGATTGGTTCACATATAACACTTAGGCTGTCTGAGATTTTTTTGGCTCCACAATATATCAACAGTTCGCAAGTACTACTTTTAATTTTTTTTCTTTTTATTTGGCAGGGGATGTTCTGTATGAGAAGAATGTATGAAAAATACATAAACATCCTAGTCCTAGTCCAAGGACTAGGCAGTCCTAGGCAGACCTAGGACTAGGTCCTAGGACTAAGAGTCCTAGACAGTGAACCATCCTCACTATCTTGACTTTCCTACAGCTTCTGAATCTAAAATATTGGCTTTTAGGAAAAACACTGTAAAACACTTGTGAGGGTTTTCAGCTCAAATGACATGAGAAATCATACACAAAGTGGAGCCAAATACTGAAAACTGTGAAGATATATTGCATTTAAGCCAGAGCTCTATATGGATACCCTACATATTATGCCAGGAAAATGCATTTTAATGTACGAGTAGATTTATTTTGGTGAATATTTAGCATTATATTTCTTTGTGATTTAAACATCTATGCTGAAAGATATCCTGTGTATACATATTTTGTTTATGAACTAACAAGTCCTTTAGAGTTTGTTTCAATTTGTCATGTTACTTTCAGAAATGATATAAGATAGTCTTACAGTTGAATAATGTTTAAACAATTTTTTTTTAGTATGGAATTTTTAATTAACTTTGTGCTCACTTAATTCAGTTAACTTTGGTGAAGCTCACACTATCTGTGAGCTGTCACTGACAGCAACAGATAAAGTGTTGTAGATGGAATGAGGTTGATATATTTATCCCAGCAGCGAGTTTTTAAAACAAATAATCTACCAGCTAACAGGATTACAACTGTCAGAGAATCCTTTCATTTTTGTGTTTAGTATCTCTTGAGGATTATTGGTATTTTTGTTTAGCACTAAACTGCTGTGCCAGTCAGTTCGTTTTCATTGCCTAATGTCCAATTACTCTTTTGCTTACAGAAAGTTATCCTATTTTCATTCTACAATATTTTAATTGAAATATTTCATTCCAGAAGGCAGATCAAGAACACAGAGCAGCAACTGGCCCTGCTTACCCAGCACACTGGGAAGTGATGTGGATGTGCCTGTGTCTCCTGCTGAGAGCACTGGCACGCTGTGGGCAGCAGCAGGACACTGGCAGACACTGCGGGGCTAAAACTCTTGTACTCCTTAGCCTAATAAAAAAGCTAATCTTTGCTTTTGCACATCACTAAGTGACTCATGACATTTTTAGTTTTCTACCGCCTTGAAGCAGGAGCACCACTCCGAAACCCTGGGGAAACAGTCAATCTTTTCTGACTGCAGCACTGCATTTGGAGCAGGCTGCCACCAGGCTGAGCTCCAGCCCCACAGGTGCCTCCTTATCTCCTCCAGTGCTGCAGCCTTCCCTACCCAGGCCCAGAAGGTTTTACTAACACTAACTAAAACACAATTGTACAACTGTGAAATCTGGATCGTGTTTCACAATAGGATTGTGGATCCAACCACAATCAATCGTTTCCAAAAGGCAGTGGAAATACTGTAAGCAGGAGGGGGATTTTTTTTCTATTTTTTTTCCTCTTTTCCTAGAGGAGCATAATTATTCCTATTTGAAACATTTTTCTTTCACATCACAAACTGTTCTTGTTGACACCTGCCCCTTGGGAGGCTGAAGTATCTAAATGCCGGTATTAGCTACTAAGGCGAGGCAATAGTTTACACATTTAGAATCCATTATTCCTGAAGCAGAACATGCAGTTGGTCCACAGATCTCTTTGCCATCACTTTTTATAAACATAAAATGAACAGCTTACATTTGTGAGGCCTCTGTAACAAAATTTCAAATAAGAACTCTTTTGAAATAAATATTTAGGAACAGTTCAATGCCAAAATATTTCAATAAATAATCTTTTAAAATAAGATGGGAGAAAAAGAGGACTAGAAAGGTAAATCCCTCATAGGACTTTCCACCTTCGAAGAGTTTTAAGTTTAGGTTGAACAAGACCCTGAGAAACCTGATATAACCTGGAATTTATCCCTACCTCAGGCAGGATTCAGATTATGACCTCCAGATATCCTTTCTGGGATAGATTTTTATTATGATTCTGCTGACGGGACATGATATTCTATATTTTTCATTTTAGTACAAAATACAGACTAGCCAAATCACTGCTAGGTAAATCCCTGCTTTTCTCTCTCTCTCTCTCTTTTTCTTTCCTTTCACTAAAGGCACTTTCTTGCTTTCTCACTTTCCAATAGTTTTTAATTAAATCTTATGCAAAAATTCATTCTCCTTCATAAGATCTGTGCTTTCATTCATGAGTTTTTCCACCTTCCTCTAATTTTCCTCATCTGGAAGAACACTGACCTGTCGGACAGTGGCCTTGACTTTACTGACACTAGTTTGGCCCGAACAAACTCATCTGCAGACTGGTAAGGCAGGCACAATGCACAGCTAGAATATACTTGTACTATTCCAAAAGACTCCAAAGAATATGCCATACTTAGCTGTTGATATTTTCTCAGAACTATCTTTGGAATCCGATCAACTTCATCTCCTGTCAGCTGAGGTTGGGCTATAGAGGCGGGTGAGAAAGTATTGATTTACTGAGAGGAATCCACTAAGTGAGTAAGTATCACTGTTACCGTCTGTTCCCAATAATCACCATACAGACTGATAAAACAGAACAGAATCTGGCAGTCAGGCAGGAAAATCCTTCCATGCTGAACAAAGCTAGCAAAAATGATACTTCATAGGAGGTAACTATAAAGATCTGAGAGCAGTTGTGTCTGAATCTTTATTCCTTTTTGTCTGATAGATGTTTATTTATATGTATATGAATACATATATACTTATATATACTTATATATGCTTATATATATTTTTATATACTTATTAAATATGCTTATCCTTTCTTGTCAAAGGTAGCTGAGACATTCATAAAAGACTGTGAGAACATTAGCATATGAAGATCTTTGTTTTTTGTCCCACGTATTTATTTTTACATTATTTTTCATAATAAAAACTGGATAGACATTCTTTAATGGTGTAAATAGCTGTAATTTAACCTATAGTCAGAATAACAGTATTGGTTCTTTAGAAATTAAACTTCTATTTGAAACAATCAGATTCTTTGATTTGTTCAAAGTATAGCTTTATTTGTAGTTTAGATTGCAATTGAAGTGGTTAATTTAGGTTATTTTTGGCATTAATTCATTTCATTGAATGTTTTTCACTTGAGACAAGAATTCTGAGGCTTTTTATCCTTCTTTTCATTCTTTCTCTTTTCCTTTAGGTGACCATGATGGAAACAAATCCATAAGAATAGGTAGATGATGAATAGAACTGCTCAGTGATTGACCAAGGCAGTGGTCAAAATTCATAGTACCAAATCAGCTCACTGAGGTGAGGATTAGCACACTATAAAAATGTTGACTGATGAGCATCTTCTATTCTTAGGCTCCAGCACAACACGACATTTCCTCAACCAGAGCAATTGAAATAGGAGGCTGTAGAGGGAACTTGACATGAGGGGAAGGGCACTTGCTGGAAAGAAAGAAAGAAATAGGGAAAAAAAAAGGGAGGTTGGGTGGATATTGTGATTAGTTTCCAAAGAATTACAGTGCCTGATACAGACAGCGGGTTTTTTGGGTTGTTTTTATTTTTGCAGGAGGGATCCAGAAATATATAATGTGGATGGAATCTGGACCCCAGAGGCTACTATAATTTTCAATTGCATATGTAAGAGAAGAAGATCTATATATGAAACGCCAATATCTGAAGCTTCCAGTATCACATCTAACTTCCCGCAAAATGCTCAGACTCACAAAGGACAAAATTTCATAACTTGCACCCTAATTTTCCAAAGGTTTATAGAGCACTTCAGTACCTGTCTGTTCAATTATGCTTTAGGCTTGACTGGCACGTTACCTTTCACACCAGTGCATGTCCGGAATGCAGGTCTGTGGCAGAAGGTTTTCTGGGTCCCCTCCAGAGTCCTGCACTCGTTTCACTTCAGTTACAAAGTTTGTAAGCCCTCCAAAATTTTCTCAAATAATTATGGCTGCTGGAAAAATATAGTGAATTTTATCATGCAGTTAATAGAATTAGACTAACACACACCATGATTCTGATATTAGCAATAAAGAAAATACCTAAAATAAATCTTTTTTTTTGTAACATACATACAAACCTGTGAAAAATATACCTTTCCAGTGCTGCTGACCTGGCAATCCCATTCATGTTTGCACGCTGCCTATTGAATTGGCACTAAATTAAATGCTATCACATATGCAATGAGTTACAGAGCAGTATGCCAAGGTATAGTTCACAAAGAATAAATTATCACTTGAATTTTTTAGTGAAATCTCTTCATCACTCTGTTTCTCTCTCCCCCTTCTCTCCCCCACTTTTGTCTTATAAGCCTAGCTTAGAAAAAATAAATTTTCTTGATTGACAATTTTTGTATCTTTTTTTTTTCTTTTTTTAGGCCAAAGAAGGGCACAAATCATAAAACCATACACACATAAAAGCTGCTGTAAAAGGAAAGAGAATGGTCTGTATTCTATAACTGGTGAGGAGAAGGCAAGTACTCGTGATTTGTAATTACAATAGGAAATATTCAAATTACACATTACAGGAACTTTATATAAATTTTGAAGCCTTGGAGTACTTCTCCTGGAGGCATTGTAGAGTTTTCATCCTCAAGGGTCATTGAAAGTAAGTTAGCTAAATGTTTATCAAGAATAATGCAGACGTAGTTGATTTTACTGTGGGGCATGTATGTGACCTTTCAAGCCTTTCCATCTCTAGGATTCTGTTCTATGATACTGTGATTTTTTAAAAAACACCTCCTTATTCTGTTCTACCTTATCAAGGAAAGCAATCATTTTTTTACTGTCCAATATTAGATCAGATGTAAGAACTACCAGGAATGAATTTGATTTCTCTGCTTGAGCTTACAAGACAAATGCAAGTTAACCATATAGATAAATCAAACAAGGATGTGGTTCGTTGAAATATTTGAGCTGCTAGAGATATGGCTGAACAGGGTACCTTTCCACCAGCATATTACCTTTGTCCCTTTAGAGCAAGACAACATTCGGCAGTTTTGACTGTTCATCTGATTGCTACCTATGCTATAATCTTTAATTATTTATATAAAGTGAAGCTCTTCCATTTAAATTCTTATAAGACAGGATGGGGGAAATTCATTTATGACTATTTTATGTAAAAGGAGAGAGTTCGCATTTTGAACTCCCAAACTGAGAGAATGATGCTTAAGGCACGATATCTTTTAGACTGTCTAATTACACTCTAGATTCAGAGTTGGAGCTGTTAAACCCAATAGGCAGACGTACACATGAAAGTTGGGTATTACAAAGCCAAGTATAAATCCCCTTTAGAAATCTAACCCAGTAAGTTTTTGCCTCAGGCCTTTACTAGACGAAATTTGCTCTGCTATGCTTTGATTCATGTTTAAATAGTCAACAGAAAATATTTAAAAGGATGATACAGAGAATGCAAGATTAGAACCGTTCCAAAAACCCTTTAACATTTGGAGGAAAAAAAAAAAAAAAAAGATCTCTTCTGAGCCAAAGTAGCTCTCAAGAAGAAACAAATTATACCTCTGCACTTGATTTGCCTTCTCTGAAGTATTGTCCAAGCACACACACTTAGGTATGATAATCTGCAGTGTAATATACTATTTTATTTAGCAGCAAATAAAAAGTGACCTCTTCACTTTAATGAAGAGAGATCTGGAAAAGTTCCCATAAATGCATCTTTTCTTGTAGACAAATGTGAGGTGAATACACAGTACCTAGTTAATCAAGTACCTTAAATAATAACTCGAAGCTCCTGGCTTTTAAATCATTGCTGCAGCTTTTCTAATGACATCACAACTATGTGCTGCCAAAACCACTCCTTAGCAAGTAATAAAATATGTTATCCCTTGAAGATTCTGGACACAGGGGAGTTAACCAAGAGGTAAAAAGGCACGCAGCTTTACAGTGGTGGTTCCTGGCCCTTTTGGGCAAATGACTGTTGCTCACAGGTTAGAAGATACTGCTATTTTCAACGACCTTTAGCATGTTGTCCTGCAGAATGTTAGATTAGTCAAAAAGAAACTAAAGGTTTACAGATGTTTGAGAAAGGCTTAGTCTGGTGGAGCAGGCTGACTATTACACTGCTCACAGCTCTCACATAGGGAAAGTCTAAACAAGAGAACCATGCCAAATAGTGAGATTCTGTGCGGTCAGCTTTGGATTGATTTTCAATTAGCAATTCTCAGAAAGTGATGATAGGAAAGGACAACAGGAAAGACTGATAAATAAGCATGAAGACTTTGCTTTAGGGCTACACTATGAGATAAAGGGTTTTTTTTTTTTTTCTAATTCTTACAAAACTTCTAACCCTTGTGTCATGATACAACTGGATTTTGTACAATTACTTTTAATCCAGATTCACACACCACAGGGAGTAGTATTTCAAGTTTGTTGATAAGTACCAGCCATCTTTCCATAAGTTTGGAACCTTGTTTCAGATAAGCATCAAAAAGTGCAGATGCTTTTCCAAATGTATGTGAAACCCTACCAATACTCTCCCTCTAGCCATGCTAGATTTGTTAGACAGATAGCCCATTCCTCTTTTAGTTAGAAATCCTGCAAGAAAAAGCCTTGTCTTCCATGCATAGCTTTGAATTCAAACTACTTTCTGGAAGAAAAACCACTTATAAAAATGCAGATGAAAGTAAACTCAGCCTGCTCTGTCGCCAAAACCCCTAATCAAAACATCTTTCAATGTTAGAAAACATTAAAATGATTTGAATCTAAAATGTTATAGTGAGCTGCTTATTCCTGTAACTGAATGACCCAAAACCCGGAGCCAAACATCCTGCCTGAACTTCATTGTCTTTCAAATATGGATAAGAATCTTGTTTTTAGATTTGTAGCTTGTTGTTTTCTCATTAAGAAAGAAAGAAAGAAAGAAAGAAAGAAAGAAAGAAAGAAAGAAAGAAAGAAAGAAAGAACGAAAGGCAAAAAAAGTTAGCTGAAGCATTCTGAATTTTCTGCAATGTACTGGGTGAAGCTTTGGATCACTTTCTGATTCTTCACAAATTACTTATTTGCCTCCTTCACATTTATTAAAATCCCAACAGAATATAACAAATTGGATCAACGGTTTGACAGGCAATCATCTCATTGCTGATCGCCCACTAGTCTTTCAAAAAGCATCCGGCTGAAACTCAGCCATCTCTTTTATCATCTGCAGCACACCAGAATATTATGAAAGACTGCCAGAAATATGGGAGATGCCAGAGTTTGTAGGAGAAAGGGATAAAGTTTCATTTCTTTCATTAAAAAGCCTGCAGCCTTCAACAGAGGATAACTTTTCTATATAAGTTTTATTCTAATAAATATATGTTATAGAGAAGTTGTAGTGTATGTTATAGAAAAGATTTCTGTTAGGTATATAGCCTAGTGTTTATAAAACATTCTGAGGTCAACGTTCTTTAGCAAATACTATAGCATTTTATTGTAATGTTAAGTGGTATTCTTTCATTTCCATAGTCCTTATTTTTTCTTTTCTTTTCACAAAAAGATGGAGCAGAAATTGGAAGAAGAATCTGATCCGTTAGCTGGATCTGGTCTGCCAAGCCAGCATGCAGTCAGGTTATGTGTCACTCTGAATTAAGATTCTGCTTAAGGATAAGCAGAAAAAAAGAGGATTTCAGCTGATTCCTCTGCTGCCGTGAGGAGGGTGGGTGGGTCACGGGCTCACAGGGGGCAGAGCAATCAGAGATTTAATAGATGAGATGAGGACTTCAGACTGGTGCCAAACACAGAGGCAAAGTTTTTTTGCTCCTGGTTGCACCTTGGCACTGCTCCTGCCCACTGCTGACTGAAACCCACATTCTTGTATCCTCCATCTCAGTAGAGAGGCAGGGCCAGACTCTTCCCCAGGATCGCCACAGGCTGCTAGTGCCTGCACCACCCCTTGGAGCATCCTGGTTGTATTACCAGGCTTCAGTTCACTGTGTCACCATATGCCTCCTTTGCAGACTTGGGAAAGATGCACAGAACTGGAGCCACAGACCAGAGGAGTGTTTTTCTGATCCTCAGATTTAGGTGCCTGATTCTCACTTTCTCTCTCTCATACCCCAAAGTCTCTTGGCCCTGTCAAGGCAGACTGGCTTGGCCTCATGCCAAAGTCTGGCATGTTCGGTGCCTCCGAGTGAGCCTGACACATGCCAAGAGCCTGGGTGGAGACCAGTATGAAGCAGTGATCTCAGGGGTATTTTTAGTGTAACTCGAAGGCTTCAGCACTCAGCTCTGGCATGGTCACAAGCTAAAATGTTGTCATACATTATTCATAAAACTGTTAGTAGCTCATTCTACAGTTTCTCAGAACATCACTCTGTGCAAGAAATTTTCTTCAAAATGGACAAAAGAAACATAATGGACACTAAAGAATATTAGTGAGACAAATTCCAAAAGTAGGATAACTAGAATTTGATTACATTTCAGCGGTAACTGTTCATATAGAGAAGGTGGTGTTGATGCTATCTAGATGAAGCCTTATCGTAAGGTGCAAGGGAGACTTTGAATTATATGACAGGATGTGAATATATAGGAAAGGAGAAAGGTGGAAAAAAAAATCTCTATATTTCTACTACTACTAATGATGGAGTCATTGTTCCTGCAGCTACCTGGGAGGCTGTCTGGGGTATCCCACTCTGGCAAATCCTGATCAGACGTCCACTACTATTCATATTCAGATATGTTTAATACAAACATACCTGTAGTCAAATTTTAGCAACAATATTTTGTGTGTGATCATTACAAAAACTTGTTTTCTGAAGCTTTTATCATATTTCACAGATTCTGAGTATTTTAATGTGCTTGTGTTAAAGAATCTCTTGGTATCAATAATCCACTTAGCCGATAGTATATCATTTTTCTTTTGTGACTTTCTTTTATAAGATATTGCAGAATATTGCTTAGAATGGTGCATAATATTAGGATTTGTCTCCTTGGTTTTGTGCTTTTCTTTTTTTCCTGTATAGGCTTTGACTTGAAATGGCTTTATAAAAAGAAATTTACTGGAGAATTTCACACTTGGAGTCACCAAATCCTGAATATTTTAGTTATCTTCTTTAATAGTTTAATTATTGTCTACCTAGTAGTATGTCTTTAGTTACATGACACAAAGGAACGGCAATTTTTCCCTGCTTCCAGAAAAATGACTGCTCGCGTATATAACATATGGAATTAATTTGCGCTAGTTGACAACAGTGCTGAGAAGAAATTGTGGTTACACACAGGATTGCTCTGTACTAAACAGCTTTAACAGACATGCTTAACAGTGACTCCACATTTGAAGCTGCTGAATGCAGCATGGTATTGACCAATACTTCTTTGCACATCAAGGGAGCTCCACTAACTCTGAAGTTTCAGACTATAATAAGGGACAGAACTTACCTAACCTGGCCTTAAATTAGCGCATTCCAAGGTGCTGTAGCACTGTGAAACTCATCACAGACTAAAAAGCCTACTGGATACAGAGGAGGGAAAAGCTTGGACAGTTAGTTTGGCTACCAGCATGCCTGTAACAGAGACTGTAGCATTGACAATGCCTGCTGACACAGTAGGGATGTTGCTACACATCTACCATCTTTCTCCCTCAAGGCAAATTTGTAGTAACTGAACTTCCTCTTAGGTTTCACAATCTTCAGCTCACATGTCCCTAGGACAAATAAAGCCTTACCTCACTGGTTTCCAGTTAAAATTGTCTGTGACTTAGCTACAATCTGTGCAGGAGCTCTGCGCTACCTTCTTAGGAACGACACACTTTGTATGTGTCAGTAATCTCCTTCATATGTATTTCTACTGAATAACTGCAATTTTAGAGATGCATCAATTACTTTCTTTTATGTGGAAGCATCTAGGCTTTCTAGGAACAGTTTTTCCCATTTTATTTTACCTGTATCTGGCTTCTGAGAAGTTGACGGTTGAGGTGTATGGCCTCAGGCATGCAACAGAGCAGGAATATTATTCTTTTCCAGAAGATGATAATCATTTGATGTGTTGTTTTTTTGTTTTTATTTTGGTTTGTGAGGAAAATCTATTTATTCTATTTACACTTAAATTCCATAAGGAAGCTTAAAAAGAGGAGGTTCTGAGACATAATCAATGTCTCTAGGAATTCCCTACCTGAGCAAATGCCAAACTGAAGAGCCCCTTACCATCTTTGGATGTCCCTACCTCACAGACTGCCAAAGCTCTTGGCTCTGCATTTGGAATTGCAAGAAATTTTGAGATCCAGCCCAACTCTGTCAGAAAAAGAGAGCACACAAAGATTGAAGAGTGGAATTTCCCATGAGACATAAGAGGCTTCTGCTTCAATCCAAAGAATCAATTGAAGTGGCTCTCATTGTATTGAACTGCGTATTATTCATGTGGTCTGTGATGGCCTTCGAAAGGCCTTGGACTTTCACGGATTGATTGGAGGTCATTTCTTGTACTCACAATGAGTATGAGCCCAGACTGCCATGCTCGCAGCCCCAGACCAAATGTAAATCTGTGCAAATACACATAGTGTTGTCCAGTTTTTCATCTCGCAAAATGTAAATTCGTAGTAATCTCCACAGAAATGAATTTGGTAAGCATCTGTAGTATCTTAAATAGCTTTGCTCCTGGTTACAGGGTACCTTTTTTTCTTTCTCATTTTTTTTATTTTTCCTGGAAAGCAGATGTTCTGGGCTTTAACTTACACTGCTTCTTTCTAACTGGCCTGATCCCAAGTACTCTTGATTTTTATGAAACCATGGCCTTCTCGCTCTCTCCATCATGAGAGTGCTCTTGTAACTTCTTCCCTGCTCCCCACTGGTTAGCCTGCTGCACTTAACTCCTGCCCTCCCTGGCACAAGGGCTGTTCTTCATGAGCCCATCTCTCTGAGTTTTGCCCAGTGAATTGTCTCAGGAGCAATTCTGATGAGACAGTGACAGGAGAAGTGTTTGAACCTGGTAAGGACCCACAACCCTGTCCCAGCAAAAAGAGCATGGGTAGAAGTGAAGATGTGATAGCCTTTTCAGCGTGGGAGTGGGAGGTGTAACTAAAGTCTAGCAGACACAAATGCAGTACTGAAAAAGATGAACAGCTTGAGCAGATCTTCAGTGCTTCTCTAGGAAAATCAGCAATCCTGGCTGGAAGACACACACTGCTCAGTGGAAATGTCAGTAATTACAGGGCAATCAAGGGCTGAGGCACCAGCTTGGACTTGTTTACCTGAGCTGGCATGTGGGCCAAATTCACCTCACATCAAGAATAATTTAATAAGTCTTAATTTCTTTGATATTCCAGACTGCAATGGGGAAAATAAAGACATATGAAGGATTATTAATCTTATATTAGAGATTTTTATTAACACTGATTTTATGAATCAGTTTTTATAATATACCTATTTATAATAACTATTATTACTAATAGTTAATCATCTGCTCACCTCTAATAAAGACCTTAGCTATAGCCTAACAGATTTTACATATTATATACAATGACAGTCAAGACTAGTGGGGAAGCTCAACTGCCATGAAAAGTAAAAGACTTTTATATGTATGTTTTTATATATAGATATATATCCGTACCCTTGCATATTTATTTTTTCTCCTAAGCAGCTGACAAAAGGATAGCATGAATGGTCTTATGGCGTCATTTGCAGCAGCTACTCTGTTAAGATAGCAAAGAAGTAGTGATGGTAGAAAACATTTAAGGGTCTATTTGCCATTTTACTTGATTGCTGGAAAACATCAAGTGAGATTTCTGTAGCTAATCTGATTTGCCACAGGTGTGTGTGTCTGGTACAGCCTCTTCCAAAGATGAGGCAACTATCACAGTGTCATCAACTTTTCGGTGTTATTCCTGGATGCCTCTAATAAATGACTCCAAGTCAAACATGATTAGGAGGCAATTCCCAAAGTGATGTAAAAATCAAAGAGTATACTCAGGATTTTGCAGACTTTTACCACAACAGGGAAGAAACTACTCATCTCATTCTTCAGTCAGCTGGGATCTTTTGTCTTCTCTGAAGAAAGAATCTATTATGCAGGTCCTAGGGGTCAATAAAATTCTTAATTTAAATGGGATGATGGGGAATGTAACAGAAGGCGTAGGACAGCTATCAGTCTTCAAAGTACAGAATGCCATTTTGTTCTCAGCATGATAACTTATTGACAGGCATTATGTCTCTGTATGCAATTTACACACAAATCAGTCACAAATTTTGAAGACTTTAATGTGAGAATGTCTAATCTTTAAGTGTCTGTGACCTGTGGATTTCTAATAGCGATCTTTGGAGACATAAAGTACCTGGAAATAAATGTGAATATTCCTACCATATTCTATCCCTGATTATGTATAAGTCAACTATTTATGATTTTAGGAAACACTTAGTGAAAAGATGTGAGTATGCGCAGCTAGCAAAGTACAGCCTCATCGTTAGGGTCTGCTGGATACTGGTAATGGGATCTGTAGTTAATGAGTACTTTGAAGCATATAATGTATCATTAGTTAGGACTGGTTGTGTTATTTGCTTGTGAAGGGATGCAAGCAGAATTATGACTTTTTGATCTACCATAGAACAGAGCTAATTATAATGGATTGTGCCAAGGTAATTATAACTGACTATACCAAATGAATAATTAGGTAAAAATGATCATTAACATGTGTAGCAATTGCACCTAGAAAACTTGTTGCAGTCTAAAACACATTGGGATCTTGTTGCCATTGGGCCCTGTACAACGCCATAGGTTTTGGGCAGATAATTCCTGGTTTAACTGCAGCAATTTACCAATTGCTCACCTCTTCCCCTCCTAGAAACCTTCAGTGCCTCCTTGCTGGCTTAAATGCCTGCTGGAAATGGGTTTGTTTGTGGATGCTGGATTGCTAATTGCTGAGACACCTGGCCCTACCATTGTGCAGAACAGGTGAGATCACGGACAATAAGATCCCTGTCCTCACTAGACTCTCCAGTTCAGGCTATCAAGGCCTGTGAGGAGCCCAAGGACGGAGATGAGAAGCACAATTAACTAACTTCGAGCTAGTCCAAGTGCTGAAGGTACCAAGAACGCCATTAATTTGCAAGCAAAACAATGTTTTTCTCGTTCTACATATTACTCTCACTGAAGGACATCTCACTTCACACACGGCAAAGGATTTATGCAAAATGCCTTGTGAAAGGACAATCCTCTGGAAAGCCAGGCCTCTTTAGACCTCTTGTTACACAGACACTGTGCATCGGATTCACCAGGAGAAAAATCAGCGGGACGCAGGTGCTGAGGATGCAAACAGGGTGTCGCAGGGGAGACTGCTTCCTCTCCCAGGCCAGCTCCCCCTCCTCTCTACCCGTACTTTGAATGTATTTTGCCCTGTATTTTGTCCCTGTATTTTGTACAATGGTGGTAGCCAAGGAAGCTCCCCGGCTTCTGTGAATGGGGCTACACAGCTTTGAATTAATAGGCTGTTTCGTAACATGCCATGACGACATGATGAATTTGACTACCAAAATTTAAGCTGAAGAAATAAAAAGAAAAAAAAGAAGAAGAAGAAAAAAGATTCTATGCTATCCAAGGCAGAATATGACATAGTTGCACCTACCACAGCCCCTTTCTTTCACCAGCCTTTTATCCCTGCTACTGCTGAGTAGCTACTGCGACTTCCAGTGCTCTGGAAGTTCAGATGCTACAGAACGCTTCTGGGAAATAACTGATTTGACACCGGACCGAACACCACAGTGAAGGCATCCCTGCTGAAGCACAAGCCACCTCCGTGAAAGAAGCACTCTGCTGTGTGCAACTGAGTGCCTAAACTATTTACAAGGTAAATAAATAAACAACAAAATGAAAATAAAATAAAATAAAATAAAATAAAATAAAATAAAATAAAATAAAATAAAATAAAATAAAATAAAATAAAACAAAATAAAATAA
>NW_010585029.1:115386-153760 GCF_000705375.1 Tinamus guttatus | reverse complement strand
GTTCCAGCCTTGTGCCTGCCTCATCCACAAGCTGTTTTCCCAGCCGGTAGCAGCTACCCGAAGCATGACTCAAGGGCTGACTAGCATCCAACTCATGAATTACAGAGTTCGATGCCCTGCTTAAAATTCACAGCAGTGAATTTGTAGTGTTCACGTTTTTACTTGACAGTAGTACCGGGAGATAACGTCTCACGGTTCCTGAGCTTCCCCCTGTTACAGTGAGAGAACAGCAAGGCAAAGGCCAAGAAGTCCTCGCTCGCACACAGACAACATCACACACTGCAGGGTTTTACACTGCTTTCGTGATTTGTAGCATGCCTGGACACAATATCTGTCTCTGAGAAACTACACAGGTTTTATAGCCAATAAAACCTTTTCTCTTAAAGTGGTAGGTGGGTTAGTTTTGCCAGTCTTTCATCTCTCCAGAGCAGACACCAAAGTTGCTACCATGCCAGAAAGAAACTAATTTTAATGGTCACGGTCTAGTTTGCATGGGCACTTCGTCAGATGCAGTTGAGATAAATCAGCGCAAGGGGTCCAGGTACTACTGGCAATATCACTACTGAAGAAGATATCTCAGAAAACATGTAAAAGTCTTTGCTTGACAACCTTATAATTGCCCTTGAATCTGAAGAATTCAGATAAACAAACAAAACCACAAACAAATTGTGGCCGCAATCCCCACCTATCCTCACGGTTTCTAAGCAACCTTCATTTTCAACATTTTGAGAGGTTATTTTCAGATCAAATGTTCATAAACTTGAACTAGTAAGTCCAGGAATCTCAGCAGACAAAGCATCTTCCCACTAGTATGTCTTATATTCTGTTCATTACTGTCTTTCAGGTTATTGCACTGTGTTTTTTCTAAGCGTTATGCTCCCCTTCCAGTAAACTCTTGAGTTATTATTTTCTGTTAAATCTCTGATGCTTGCAACAAAAGAAATAGCTACCATCAGTCTGGTCATTCTTTGTTCTGAAATAGTGGCTCTTCTAGAGAGGTGACTATTGTATTCACAGGCTGACCAGTAGGAGACAGTGACAGCTTTTGGGTCAGGGTGTTTTTTTGCTGTGAGCACTATAGAAATTTAGATTCTGTATTAGTATGTGCCTCGGAATGATGATGACGATGAAGAATATCTTGAATAATAATTTAATTTGGGATCTATTTTCCAGACCCCCAATTTATTTCTCCTGCTTATGAAATAAAGTGATCTGGAAATAAAGTAAGCATTGATTGCCTTATATTGTTTGTGTCTATTTTAAGGTTCCTTTATTTTTTTATCGGAGTTTTTTGACTTTTAAAATTATTATCTACTATCCTTTAGCATCTTTTATATATAGTGAAATTAAAACCAAATGGAAATGATAATAGATTCAGTTTGCAAGAAAAGAGGAAAATATAAATCTGTGACTACAAAAAGTCTTCTGGATTTTACCATGCAATGAACAGCAAGCAATTTTCTGTCTTTAATTATTTTTTATGCTTTATTTATACATTGCCATCTTTGAAAAATGTATCCAGGACACTCCAGACAGTCATGCGATAGATTCCCAAATGCATCCACTCTGAATTGGATATGATATGAATATGATACGGAATATCTAAATACAAAGAGTGGATCCTACTGCTTTAAAGGGGCTGTATTTTAAACTATTGATTCTTTGGTATCTATAATGGTGCCTATGAACCAAGAAAACACAGGAAATATCTGGGCACAGTTGTCTACAGATGGGGTAAAATCTTGATCTATATCCTGGTATGGATTTGTCATTGTGAAAGAAGAA
Source organism: Tinamus guttatus (assembly GCF_000705375.1). The sequence continues at coordinate 151,975 of NW_010585029.1, read as the reverse complement.
AACTATTTTCATTCATACTACTTTAGGATTGGCTCCATACAAGATTTTTAGAGTGGTCGTGGACAAGTTCAGTGGCTTTTGGGAAATAATTAACTGATAGGTCATCCGAGCTTTCAGTATTATTGCAGTTGCTCCTGCTGATCTCACCAGAGGCTGAACCCTGTTGTGGCAGACACTATCTAAGAAATTGTCCCTGCTCCAAAGAGTTTCTTTTGTGAGAAGGAAACTCTTCTGCCTATTTTGGTTTATTTGATTGTCTCTCCAGTGTGGAAAGTACCACTGTGCAGCTTTTAGTGCAGCAAAGAGAGGGATTAGCTAAAACTTCTTGGAGGATGTGAGAGCTCGAAGCTTAGAGAGAAATAGAGAAATAGGAAAGAAGAGAAAGGGAGCTCTTGTGATATCATAAACAAAAATTGGGAATGATGAAGAGCACTGTCCAAAAAGCAGTAAGGGCATCTTAATGTGACAGATTTTCTTTTATCAAACAATATTTTCCAGTAGATCTTTGGGAAATAGCACTCTCTGTCCTACCGTGTCCTCTGGCCTCTTAAGTCTACTTGGATTTCCCAGGCTGCCTGGGGCACTATACTGAGGAAGGAGAAAACTAGGAAAGGCTCAATGCACAGAGAGCAAAGTACAGTTTCAAGCAAGAGTGAACTGATTCATATTCTCGCTTCTGTAAATCCACCTTTCTCTGCTTCTTACACATACATATTTATGCATGCAGGTCCCTCCTGCCACATATGGCAATGGTGGGGAGTCACTGATGACTATATTACATGGCCTATAAGCAGATAAACCTCAGAGGTGTTGTTTTTACATCCCACAGAATATAAGTGCTTGTGGTCCTCACTGGTGGGCTTAAGAGCGTGATGAGCTAGAAAGACTGGATACCTAAAAGTACTTTTTGGATTGTTTGTTTCTTTTTGATTTCTTTTTTAAAAAAACGTTAATCCCTTAGGAAGAATGCAAAACTGCTAACTCTGTCGGTGGACGTCAGTTAGCTCTGCCATAAGGATAGGACCCTCAAGCACTATCACCTACAAGTTGTGCCAGCACAGCCCCAAATGTGGAAGATAACTGAGAAGAGTCAGTTTCTGATTACACTGGGGTAAATCAAGAATAGCTCAAGGAGCTCTTCCAGTGTGAGACTGTTATAAGTGAAGTGAGAATCAAGCCTTAGTTCAGCGTCATTTGCAAAGGGCTAATTTGGATTTGGACTGTTCAGCTGCCATTTCTGGCAGGTCTGGGCCATGGTGCTTTGGGAAGCTATTGCATATTGTATCACGTATAGTAGCGTCTACATACAGCAGAGAAGGGAGAGAAAAGGACAGGATCCAGGCTCAGTATTGCAAGTAACATCTAGCAGTTCTGGCATGGTGCAGGTGGAAAACAGGTTGGAGACTGCAGCAACAGTCTGAGACTGTAGACAGCATTTCTCCATGGTTAAGCTCCTAGCTAGGCAAGGTACATGAACCCCAAGATTTCCCACATTTGCCAAGTGAAAAGACATGTCAGTGCTTTGAGACAGTCAGATTAGCTGAAAACACGATCTTCGCCTTCTTGACTGAACCCTCCTTCCCTGCTTACTGTCACTTGTCACCAGGGACAGCCTCTTCAGTTCTGTTTCCTGGGAGTGATGATTGTTTAGGTACATTTTTACTTTGTATGGGTTAAAATATCCTCATTGAATGAAAAGAAAAATAAATAATACTTAGAAGTTTCCTATGACAAACAACAGAAGTTTTTTATTTTGAGGCAGTGATTCTAAAACAGTGGTTGGTTTTGCCTGCACTGGCCTCCCTATGCTTCCCATTTTACCATTTGATGAAATGGTGAAAAGGTGACTAGAGATGTGACATCAGCCTTAGCAGCAGGACACAGCGGTTCCTTTGGCACACCAAGAGCTGTGCACGAAGGAAGGACCAGTTTGTAAATAAATTGTGTTTTAGGTATTCCTCTGTTTTGGCAGCCAAGTGAGGTGCACCCAGGTGAAATTATTGCCTTTTTTTTTTTTTTTCCTCAGCTTGTAATTCAGCCATCAACAAATAGAAACCAATCTCCATTGTCACGGCACTGCAGATAAAGAATTGCTAGGCCACCCATCACAGAAAATCATGTACTACCCTTTTCAATTGATTTTATCCCCATAAATTTTGACCCACACAACTGAAAGGAATTCTCCATTTCTAACAAAAACCCAAGCATTTGACAAAACAAAAAGTTCCCTGTAATCAGGTGTATTTTTAATCTTGCTAATTTTTGCTCCCTAAAATTGTTCTCTGTTCAGCACAGTGCTATTATTTGACTGAACAAATGGCAGGGATTTCTTTGTTATTTCCTGCGACTGTTTGTACTCTGAGTGGCTGTGTTTCAAGTGCAGTCAGTGGTTGACTTTGCCTGTTGTGCTTTCAAAATTCAGGAGATCAGCATTCAGTTTTGGCTGCAATTTTTACCATTACTAGAGATCTTTGGACAGATGCAGAATGCAAATACAACCTAATATCAGTGAAATATCTGGGTCAAATTCAGCACTGGCATGAACAGTGGCATATGCTGCATGCTGGATATGTGCTGATCGCAGGCAGAAGGATGAGGGGTACCTGGTTTCGGTACGGTAACTGGTACCAGGCTGACTCTCAGTCCTTGCATAAAAGAGGGTAACCTGAGCTGGTGGGAGGACTGTGTGTGTGCTGTGTTGTAACAGAGAAAGGGAAGCTGCATTCCACGCTGGGAGCATAAACAGACTTTAATCTGGATGCATTTGTATTTTATTTCCAGGGTGATGTAAAAGTCTTAGGGCCAATCTGCTCCGGCCGTGGAGTCAGGTGCAGGGACGGCTGTGCTGTGGCTGGGGCTCCGAGCAGGGAGGCAGCTCTGTGCCAGGGAGCAGGGGGCTCTGGCCCGACAGCTTCGCTGCCCGGAGAGCAGCATCCCTGCTTCCCTGTGCTGCTCTGGCCATCCCTCACACAGCTGCTTTTACCTTCTTCAGGCTCTACTTGCTGTCTTCTGGTGCTTATTTCTGATTCCCTTTCCCCGCTTTGCTGTAATCCTCCTAATCCATCAGTGATCCCAGCCTGACCTGCTGTCCACCCCAGCTCTCGGATGCATTTCCCATTTCCATCCTGTCCTCCTGGACACAGCAGGACCCATGTGGGGGCCCTAACCTGTGACTTATGCTGCTGATGCCTCGATGTCCTGGGCGCCTGAGAGGTTGTGTGCTGACACAGACCCTGAGGATCAGCTGAGACCATGAAATACATTTTTCTTTAATTAAAACCAATCCCACCGCTGACTGTAGAGCTTTTGTATTGCTGGGCTGGCAGTGGTTAAGGTGGCCACCATCTGAACCTTTGAACTGAGGGAAAACCACTGAGCAGGCCAAAGCCAACAGATGTGTTAAACCTCCCCCTTTCAGGTGAAATGAAAGGCACAATTAAATATCTTACTGCAAAATAGCTGGAAACAATAGAAGCTGCAGCTACAGGCATGTGCAGCTGAGTAAGATGCTGTGCAAAGAGCACGACTGAGGCTGTAACGGGACATGAGTCAACAGTGCTGCTGCTGCTGCAAGTTCCTGTCCCACCATTTTCCAGCTTCCTGTCCCCACCTTCATGTACCAGGGGCCAGCTTGACCAAAAGTGATGCCAGAGGAGAGGCGGAACAATCCCTCACATCTATGCATAAATATCCCAGATCCACAATGTCACCGAGTAGCCAGTGCAGTGGGACTGTAGTTGACAGGAGCCCCTGGCTCTAGTTAAAAATCCAGGGGAATAAGGAGCTGTTTGACATTATGCTTGCAGGAGGGAAAGCTGAAAGTAAGAGAAGGGAATATGATCCCAAGGAGAAGCAGCAGGCAGCGGTTTTTAGATGCAGGACTAATTGTGAAGAAATAAGGTTTATGCCTCTAAGGTCTGCAAGGTCATGACACCTCACATGAAGAAAAAAAGTTGCAGCCAGGAAATGCTGATTTTGTAGAATACTTTTCCTTGACAGTCAGAAACAATCCTGTTAGAACTTGGTATTGTCTAACTGCTTGTGTCCTAACAGTCAGGCTAAGCTACTTGTTTCTAATGCCACTGATCTTCCAACAAGGGTGTTCCCACCAGGGGGTCTCCTTAAAACTGCTATCGCACTGGAGACCTTTGTATGACCCTGATGACATTGGCCTTTGTAAGACTTGATAAGTGATCAGGGCCCCAGACTAGAAATGCCTCCAAGATTGCTTCTCTCTAGACACAATGCTTAATGCAAGATGATACTCATTCTGTTTCAGTATAAATTTAAATAATGCCAAGTTTATAATATTAATAAATAAAAATACAAAAAAAGTAAGCTTGCACACTTCAACAAGCACCAATTATCTGCAAACACAACAGGATGATTTTCAGTGTCTTTCCAAAGGCAATAAAATCCTACTGTGCCTTACAGATTGTGGTGCGAGATAAAGCGAGTGTTATTATGAAATGATCATTAGGGTGATGGGTTTTCTAAGGGACTGTAGTCTAATTATTTAATAGTAAGATCATTTGGTTATTTTTTTTTATGATATCTTGCAGTGGGTTCCTACCATGAGCTTTTTGTAAGACATTTTCCCCTGTAATAAAATAAGGTTATGTTCATTTATCATAATGAAATTCAAAGCAACTTTCAGTTTAGGGCTCTAGCTTCTGATAAAAATTTCTTATGTGAAGCAGATGTTATTTTAAGTCTTTCTTTCTCACTCAGGCATTGGCTATCTATAGCAACCTTTTCTTTTTAGCACATTGCAGTAAAAATATTTAATTCATTTATAATATTTAGAATGTTAGCACCAAAGTCCATTTGAGAAAATAAATTTTATGTGTTATTTATGAGGAAGACACTTAAGGATTTCAATAATTCTCTAAAATATTTACATTTTTTTCTCCTGACTTTTGTTTTACATTGCGTTTTATAGGTCTTCATTTCTATTTGATGTAGGTTTCGAACTTCAGATTTATGGCTCAACACCTCGCAACAAATTTTGTAAATATTCTGTGGGGGCTTGGTCCTGAAACATAAACACTTCTTCCTATTGAGGCACTGAGGAAAAGCAGACCCCCTCATTTATTATGTGATATGCAGAAGGCTAAGGAGATTTTGATCTCCTTTTTCAGGAACATCTTCTTCAGCAAGAAAAATGAAATGTCATCATGCTAAGGTGAATCATAATAAATGTTATGTCTTGGTTGACACTGAAAAATAAATCAAAGAAAGTTGTGAGAAATATTGGTGACTCTTTTTTCCACAGAGATTTGGACTAGCTTTATAAATTAAACAGTCCGTGATGACAGCTTAGGAGCCGTAAGTAAACCATTCAGTAGATAATCTCCATAGTAACAAAAAAAAAGTGTAACCATCTCAACCCCAAATAGCACATCTGTACTTGGCTGTGTCATATGGCAGTAGTGAACATTTTATTGTTGTCAGAAGCCACAGCACACAAGAAGACCATGCAACAGTTTCATTCTTGTTAGCAGAAACAGGTGAAGTGCAAGTAATGCATCCAGGAAGATTTTGATCCTATAAATCATTATATATTTGCTTAACTTTATGCTGCACAAGAGTCCTGGGGTGATCCATCTGCCCTTTGCAACTTCAGAAATTGAACTCTTCTTTTTCCTTATGAATGTTGAGCCCAATCCTGAAAATTCTCTTAAGAGTATCCCTAAGTCATGCTGACAGAACTCACTTCGGCATCAGCACTGGGTTCCTAATTAGCAATATTTAATTTTAACCACATTCAACTTCAAAGCTGAAGACCTTATTGCCGAGAGAAATGTTTTTTGTGATCTAATCAAAGGTGGAATAATTTAGCTGTTGGGTTGGGACGGTCATTACCTTAGAGATAAAAGAGCAAACAGTTGAAGCAAATGCAGAACTGAATTCAATCAGTACTAGGCTGTGGGTGAATTTCCATATCTGCATCTGAGAATGACAGAGAGTAAAAGCTCCACTTAGCTTCTTGTTTAGACCACATAAACTCTGGGGCTAGCCTTGCTGCACTGAGTGTGCAGCTGATGGCAGAAGGCAGGCACAGGGTGCTGGCAGCCGCTGCGTGAGGTCCAGCTGGTCCCCTGCTGCAAAATTAACTTTTGGTTTTGCTACAGGATACTAGTTTGCCCCTGCCTAAGGCAGAAAAAGATCAGTGAAGGAACTGGATGTAATCTTCATCCTGTCTTTATGGTGAACTAGCCATTTCAGCTGTTTCAGCTGTCATCTGCATAGAGGCATGGAGTAATTTGTAGGCATGTACTATGCCAAAAATTATGACTCTGAGGTAAAGAGTGTTTTGGGTATGTACTTCCTGGGGCATTTATGCACTGTCTTTTGCTCAAAATGCAAACTTTGGAACTCCAGAGCTATGAAAATGTATATGATTATCCAGATGGCATGGACTGCATGAGAATGGTGTAACCCTGCTAAGGGCAGTTAGCTTTGTTAGACCTCCCTAGTACGTTCTCTGGTCTGCCACATTCACCGCTGGGTGTAACTAGGGCTTTAAGACCAGAAAGGTAGCACTGTCTTCATGGTCCATTCAATCTTCTTCAACCTGAGAAAGACAGGATAGCTAAAAAAAGACAAAATGGCCTAGTTCTTGGAACTAGGAAGAATTCTTTGATTTGCATTAATGGTTACTGAAGAGAATGAAGATTGTGCAGCCTCACTCATTATGCCATTTCTGCATTCCTGAACTTCTTCTTTAGCTCAGACCCCTTCAGGCCCAGGATGGGTCCCTGAACATACCTGTCACCAGCTGGGCACAAAGTCCAGTGGATTGGGAATGCTCCTGCATGAACGATTTTTTCTTCCCCTTCCCATGTTCATAGGAGAGGGTCTCTGACCATAGCAAACCACCCTTGTGTAAAGATCTTAAGCATAGTCCAGACCTCCCCTAAAGACAAGTCCTAATATGAAGGAAAAATTCTGCCCATTTCCTCCAGACAGACATTCCGAAAATTTTCCTTAATCCTTACCTAAAGGGATTGCCTCAGCTGCAAGCCAGGGTTTGCAAAGTCTTGGCACAACAATGTACGTGATAACAAATGATTTGACATAAATCCTTCCAAGACGAAAAAAGCATATGCAAAGGAGACAGGTTTATAAAGCTGGGTGATGAAGCAAGGTCAGTACCTCTAATCTAAATGCAACAATTCTTGCGTCACATAATAAGAACCCTCCTAAGCAACCATTCCACGGCTCACTGAAATCATACACTTCACAATCTTCCCTTTTATTCTTCCTTTGTTAAATAATTTAGTGGGGATATTTTGGATGAGGTTCTCATCAGCATACGTTTTTCTTTTAATACAAATTGTTCCCCCATCTCCTCCCCCTCCCTTGGAGTGCCTGAGCTTGCACAACATTGTGTGCGCTTCAAGTGGAGGATATTCGGGTAATTACTTTTCATTATTGTGTTGCACAACAACATCTTTTACAATTTAAGGTTGCCAGTGCTTCGACGGCTCTGAGATCCCAACTCGGAGTTTAATAATGTGTTGCTAAAAAAGCAGGTTAAATGTTGTTTATACATTACATTTCTGGACGCGGCAAATTTCACTTGCACCTGTCAATGGCTTACTGATAAATATACACTGGTAGAAGTTCAACAGCAGTGGGCCAGTGAGTTAGATAAATACCACATGACACCATAAGCATTGGAGGTTAGTGTTTTCCCAGCTCTCACACCCGGTAGACATAAACTCATTCCTTAAAACAGATTAAAAATAAATAAATTCTCTTTGTAGTGCAGAAAAAATATTAAAATGCATATTCAAAACACAAAATAAATTTCTTTTTAAGTCCACTGCAGTCAACTGTTAGGTTACTTGCCTCTTGGATGTTAATTATGATTTACTCAAGATTTGTGGTCAATTTTTAAGTATAAAAGCATCTCATATGACTGGTTGCCAATTCTGAAGTATAAAGGCCTTGCTTTATATTGCTGTAGTAGAATAGAAAATATAATCAAAGTTTGACCTTCAACTTTAATCCTATAAACAGAGAATTTGCTTACTTTACCTTGGAAACGGATGTGATTCATCACAGTAGCCCATAAATATCATGTCAAACTGTTAGACCGATCAATGAAAATAAGTTATTGAAAAATAATGTGATTGTAAGGTCTCTATGTAAACTAGCTTAGTGTTATTTTAAAATGAGGAGGGCTTTCAGATTGGGGTAAATCTCTGTTTTTTTTTTAAGAGGATAGTTTCTAGATATTAAATGCAGTAAACATGAAACATGTTGGCCCTGCTCTATCTATTCTTTCTTTCAGGAAAAGTACCCTTAAGGTAAGTAAACATTATGCCTGCGCGTGAAGGATTAGCCTCAGCTCAGACCAGAACTGCAATGGCAGATCACCTAAACTGCCTGTTTCTTATCCCTGTGCCTAGCAGGAAAACCCAGGATGAACTGTCAGCACAGGGCTGGTTCTGTGCCTGCAAGTCTCCAAGGTGTGAGCGGGCATTCTGGAACATGAACTGGATTAGCTAAATATCCTTTTTATTATTTTATTTCATTTTATTTACTATGGGTATTAAATCTGAAGTCTGACATCAGGAATTTAAATAGGAAGCTGCTAACTATTTTATGGCTGGTGTTTTTGACAGAAATACCCAAATCATGGGAGCGTTTCTCAGTTATCTTTCAGGTGTCTTCTTGGCTCCAAAATGTCTTTGGTATGCAAATTCTTTAATGTAGTAACACATATATTATTGCTATTTTATTATCCAGTTAACCAAAAAGCTATTTTACTGTATTGGGCCCTGACACTTCTCTACTGCTTTTGGCTTGCTGTGTCAGAATCAAACATTGTCCAGCATTTACGTCTGCTGGCTGGAGAATTTGTTTTCATTTTTCATGTCAGCAATAGTGAATATATTTCTTATCTCTAAAAATTAGGCCAGATATTTTGATGCTAAAATATGAATAATATTTTTAACCTTTTTATTTTTTTTCAGAAATTCTTCTTCGTACATATTAGAGTCTTTCAGTTAAATAATTAACATATGAATAGACTGTACTGCTTTTCAGTGAGACTGGAAGGAAATATAATCATATTTGAAGACTTCAATGCATATTCCTTTTCTTTATTCATTGGTGCCATAAAAGTAATTAAAAATAAGTTCCTTTCATCATAGAGGAAACATTCTGTTTAGGATTATGTGGTAAATTATGTAGAGAAAGAATATAATATAAACAGTGTTGGCTAGGACAATAATTTTCAGACAGAGTAGCTCTTTAGATTTTTTTTTTTCAGAAATACAGCTTACTATTTTCAGTTATTAATATAAATGTAAAATAGTTGGAATCAGAAGCAGTCTGTATTTGCTTCCCAGCCTTTTCTCTGGTCATTTATAGCTTATTTATTTTCTTAAACCTCTGACCTGGGAGAAGCAAATGAAGAAATGTCAAGCAGATTTTAGGAAACTACCAGTAACGAGCAACTGCAGGAACTCATCCATTGCCCCAGACAAAACAGTATTTCCTCTTGTTCTGCATGACGTCTCTGACCACCGCAACGCCAGGGCACGACGAGCGCTGGCACGGCTCCTGGTGTTCATCCCTGCAGGTCAAACCAACTCCAAGCAAGCAGAGGGATTCACTTTCAAAGAGCTTGCTCCTAAGTAGTAAAACCAAGAGGAACCTCTATTTGCAATAATAATGTGAACACAATGCGGAAAAGCATTCCTTAAGGATTCTTTCCATCCAAGCCAGCCCCTCGGGAAAGGTGAGACTACACTGAAGCCTGAGCCTTATACAGGGAATGCTGCACAGAGGCCACATCTTCTCGAGGCCCATGCAGGTGCTATAGCAAAGAGCAGCTGTAAGAAGAGGTTTCACGAATGGTGACAAAATGGATGTAGGGTTATTTATGCAAACCTTACCCCAGTTCTGTGTGAGCAAAAAAAAAAAAAAAAAAAAAGTGTAAACATGCTGTGGTGATCATTTATCAAATGATGTTGCCATCTTGAACTGACTGGGATCAACATTTCCGACTCTCCTGTATTGGCTAAAAAATGAACTTACTACTGTTGTCAGCATTTACAGACATGCTTCTATACATTGTAACTGGAAGACCCTTTCAAAAAATGATTTTCATGGATAGTAAAGCTTGCTTTCTATTTCTTTTTAATGAAGTATTATTTTAGGCAATTGCATGGTAAAAATTATCTGTATATTCACAAAACTTTCTAATGGCCTCCTTATAGTATCATCACTTAAAGCATTCACCACACCATTTTCTCAGTTCTGATACTGGTTTTACAGATCTTTATCATGTGCTTGAAGATTTATTTGCAGAAAGAGGAGCTTTCATAATCATACTGTGGAATCAATTCCCCCCTCAGTGCAGGGCAGATTTAAACAGCTAATGGAAGACTTAGTTGAAATCATTCAGCCTGTGAATGGAGAAAAGACTCCTCCCTTAAGAGTTTTAATTTCTCCAAGAAATGAACATTTTAACATAAAAGAAAGCTGAGCACTAAACAGATTGTTGTTGGTGTTATTGCCACTCTTCTTTTGTTAAAAGAAACATCTGTTTTAAGATAGAATAACAGTATCATGTCATTATTACTTTCTCTTGTATCTCTTTCTTCTTCTCACCCAAGCATATGCTAAGGGTCAGAAAACTTTTTTTTTGTCATTTTTACTGATAATTTAGCTAGTTCGCCCATGCATGCTGTGCTGGTCTCACGACACATGCCGGTTTATCTTGCACATTACTCAATATATTGTAAAAAAATAAGAGCCTGAAATATCAGAAAGAAAAATTGAAGAACATATGGCTTTTGCTGAGCCAAGAGAAGCAGTGATGAGGTTTATAGATGTAGTTAATAATTCTGTGAGCGATGCTATCACTGGCAATTGTATCAGCTAAAAAAAAAAAAAAAGTTAACTTCCTGAGTTCCTTGTTTAGGGTTGAGCAACTCACTAAAAATAAATCATCCATTCCTTCTCTACTGACATGGAATAGAGGAGAAATATAAGCACTGTAGTTAGCTGCAAGTCTGACCTTAGCAATTCTGCTGCCCCAGAGCTCACTAGATTATAGTGAGGAGTTTATAGCAGAGATTTTAGAAACAAATGCTTCAGGATTTCATTCCACATTAAAATAAATAAATAAATAAAAGTCTGCAGAAAAATGTTCAGTCCTTTTGGAGCTCTTTCATGACTTACATCTTCCACTATCAAGATTCAGCTTTTGTAAAATCTTAGACTGTATTTGTACTGCATTGTTGCCACTTTTGCTATTATATGGCAAAACTTGAAATAACGGATATTGGAGCAAGATTGCTACCTGAAAAATAAGTATCCAGATCATGAGGCAGAAGTCAAAATCACTGGTCATGCTGACATCAAAAGATAGAAAAAAAGATTGCTTTTAAAATCTACTCATTTTTATGTACCTTTGTGATATGAGCACTGCAGACTGTTGGTGAGAAAATAAAAAGAATTCAACAGTCATTTTCTTGCTGGATCAGAAGGACAACATAAACAGGCACAACTCTTTAAAGGAACATGTTAGTGAACCTTGATGTATCTCTATTGTAAAAGTACATTTCTAAAGCTATTGAATACACAGTTCAGCTGTCAGATTCTTCTTTTTGCTATTTTAAACTGCATTTAAAGTTTTTTAATATATTTCTTGTTTTAGAAGTCAACTAATGCAATTATTTAAATATCCAATTTAAACTGATTTTAGTTGGAAATTCAGAAGACAATCAGTATTCGTAAGATTCTCTAACTCACCCAGGTATATTTACAAAACTAAAATATTCCCTTTGTTGATAGAGATGAGACAAGCACGTACAGAATATATTTTATAGGTTTTATGGAGCTTTGAGAACTACAGTATGAAAGTGGATGAAAACATACTTGATGGCAGAAAGAAGATCAAAGACTGCTTGGAATTTAACAATACTTGATATTCATCCTAAAACCAATCCAGATATTTGTTATATTTCAAGTTTCCACAAATATTACTATTTTCTGGAGAAAAAGAGTCCAGACTCTTTTTTTTAGAGAAAATGGCAAAAAAGCCTTTTTTTTCTCAAAAATAATTTGAAAATATATGAAGAGTAATAACTGATTCATTTCTACTTTTTGCTTTGCTCTGACATATTTTTAGAAAAGATTTACATTTATGACTAAGGAAAGTGTCATCAGTTGTTTTAATTTACTCTTCAGCAAAATGCATTACATTTGCTGAATAAAAATTTCATCACACACCAGATTAGACTAATTTTAAGACTGTATTACAGGAGAAAAATGCATCATGAAAGTGATGCAATACTCATCCTGAAAAGTGTCTGCCTTTATCCTTAAATAATTAAGATATTTCAGCAGATCAATATGAAACTGAAGTATAAAAGTACTTTTAATACATGGGGAAAATTATTAAAGTCTTGTTTCTGTGGATTTTCTTAACTGAAAGGTATAGAGATCATAATACTGTTCAGGACCATGTCTCAGAATTTACATGCATTTAAGGTAGATATAATGATATGACATCTCTAGTTCTGAAATTCTCTTGGCAGATAAATAAAAGTAATTGAAATAAAAATAACTGAAATATTTTATTTTGAAATAATGACATATTTGAACAATTAGCTAGATGTAAATATTCATTCTCATTTTCTATTATTTTAGAGAGATGTATCTCCTAAAGCAAACATTATAATTTTCAAGTGATTACGTATGGTTAAAGTTCAAACTGTATTATTGTAGTATACATTTTACATTTTTTTAACATTTCCAATGAGACTTCATAGTTGTCTTAAAAATAATCAAGCAGAAATGAATTACTGACCTTTTGGCTTTGAAATAACAAAGGGCTTTCATAAATGTTTTTCTATTTCTATGGTTTCTAGCTTCAGTGATGACAGGAAAGAAATATGTCCTTTTCAATCAATTCTTTAATCGTTTCCTCAATTATAGAAGGAATGAATACACAGCAATATAGAAAACTTTAATTTGACGAGTCATTTCAGTTACAAGTGAAAACTGGGAAACAACAATTTAATTTGCTGTCATAGTTAATGATAGTTTGCTGTTGCTTCTGCAGAAGTCATCTTGTAATTTCTGAGTTTTCAAATTCCTTAACTATTCAAGCAATCAACAAAAACAAAGAGCAATTAAAAAGAATTTAATACTTCTGTTCATAGGTTCTGTGATAGTTATTTCCATGACTAATTCAATTTTCATATTGTCTTCCATCTGACAACGTGACATAAATATTTGACCAATATATTTTGCATAAGCCCTAGTTAGCCTTATGACAAATATTCATATAGATTTCTTTATTCAGTCATCATGGAAAAAGCAAAACTGCTTCTTCTGTAGTAAAGAATTTGACTTACTTATAGACTGTTGTCATGGGATTTTTTGTCACTGCCCTGATTATGTAGCATTACAGCTTAATCATTCTTGATCTTGATCACTACTGGATACTTACAGACTGGGCATGTATTTACCAGATCTGTTTTCCATATAGTCTGTTAGCTAGCTCAAGAGAAATATATGGAATGAAACCATCTTTTAGTACCAGCTAATTAAGCACAATGAACAATCCTCATTGCAGGGATGCAATCCTCATTAGGCAGACTAAAAGAATTTACATTTCAGAGTCATCTTTCTCATTTCACTGGTAGTTGAAGAAATTTTGGTGTAAAGTTTACACACCTAGGTTCCAGTGTTTTACGAGCAACAAAAACCATTATTCGAGACCTTAAACAACCAGGCATCTCAGAGAAAATTCCTTCAACAAAATAAGCCCCTATTTACTTATTTGGAAGTCTCTCTATGGGCATGAATGTTTACCATGCCTCAGTCAATCTTTCTTATATTTCTTCCTCTCACTGTGACAGCTACTCTGTTTTAAAGCCTGAGCCTTTATACCACATCTACACAGATGTGGCATATAACCAATAAGATATAAACTTGTCCATTTGTCAAGTATTTGTTGAGAATATGGGCATTAAAAATTATCTAGACATGGAATTCCTTTCTCTTCATACCCAACTTTTCCTCTTCTGGGTTATAGGTTAAATTATAGGCATCTGGACCAAGATTATATTTTGATAATCAAAATTCAAGCAATGAAAAGCAGTGCATTTGCATGAGATGTTGACACATCATAAAAGAGCTTCTTTTCCACCAGAACCAGTGGTCTAAGTTTGTTCTGTAGTTAATAAAGAGAGAATATCTCCAGCTACTCTTAATTAAGAGATTAATATACAACTATCTCTAGAGAGAGATTTAGTGAATCTATCCTAGGGATAGATCGAATTGTTCTGTGAAGGTTTGTTTTTCCACAGACTGCAGAGGGTGTTAAACAGCTAATTTAAAGAGATGTCTCACTTCAGACTGCTGGAGTCAGTTGTGAGGAATACTAACCCTAGTTTCTTTTAGTTAAAATCTAGACTGTGAACATCACATGATCAACAGTTGCATTACTTACTGTAATGTAGCTTCAAAACTTTACAGATTATCTTCACCCTTAGTTATGAGATAAATTAATATTTCTTCCAATATGGAATATTCATTTCCCAGGAAAGCACTCTCTGTTAATATTGTGTATGTTTAATATGGTTTAAACATGATGTGTTCAAACCAATAATGTGCCAGTCTTCTGGATGTGAGGCGTTGCTGCAAGAGGAATTCATTTTCATATTAATATATCTTCTGTTGCTCACATGGGTATATCTTGTGCTTTTTTTTTTCTGTCTAGAAACACTAATTACATTTGATTACCTTTTACCATCATTAGGTATGTACTGTGAGCAATATACTAATTTTTTTTACAGGCAGATAAATTGCTAGATGGAAAGGTTTTTGATATTGTAGTCCTAAATATTTTAACTTTTAATTTTTAGATTCTTTGTAATCTTAAAGAACTCCTGCTTAATCTTGCAGAGTTCCTGCCCTAAAATATAAGAATCCACAGAAAGAAGGGAGAAAATATGAACTACCAAGAGAAAGACTGAAAAGGTGTTTGAGTCTGGACTGCAAAGAGAAATCTTCTGAGGTTTTAAGGTTTTAAGAACTACGAGTCCTCTCTCAAGGAAAGGCTACTGAATCAAAACAATCTTTATGATTTCATCCTTACCTGCAAAAAAAACCCTCAAACCAAGCCCCTAACTATTGTCATTTCTGACATTCACCAAAATGACCAACATAGAATCATAGAATCACAGAATAGTTAAGGTTGGAAGGGACCTCTAGAGGTCATCTAGTCCACCCCCCCTGCACACGCAGGGTCACCTAGAGCACGTGGCACAGGACTGCGTCCAAGCGGGTTTGGAAGATCTCCAGAGAAGGTGTCGGTGGCCACCACCGAGAAGAGGCCGCCCCCTCCTCCTCACTGCCTCCCTTGAGGTACTTAGACACGGATTAGATCCCTTCTCAGCCTTCTCTTCTCCAGGCTGAACAGGCCCAGCTCCCTCAGCCTCTCCTCGTAGGGCAGATGTTCCAGGCCCCTGATCATCCTTGTAGCCCTGCGCTGGACTCTCTCCAGCAGCTCCACATCCCTCTTGTACTGTGGAGCCCAGAACTGGACACAATACTCCAGATGCGGCCTCACCAGGGCTGAGTAGAGGGGCAGGATCACCTCCCTCGACCTGCTGGAGACTCTCTTCTTAATGCACCCCAGGATCCCATTGGCCTTCTTGGCCACGAGAGCACACTGCTGCCTCATGGTCAACTTGTCGTCCACCATGACACCCAGGTCCCTCTCTGCAGAGCTGCTCTCCAGAAGGTGTACTGTCACCAGCCTGTACTAGTGTCTGGGGTTATTCCTCCCCAGGTGCAGGACCTTGTGACAACACTGATCTGGAATAGCAGTTTGAACTATCCATATCTGACGGTGATAATGTAGTTAGGAGAAGTAGCGTCTTTGATTTTTTTTTTCCCTAAAATAATTGAAGATTTATTGAGTAAGGCAATGGGACTCCTCTTTTCCCATCCTAATGTGTCAATATTCAGTATATAATTTGTTTCCATACGAAGGGCAGCACAGTCTCTAGGTAAAGAGGGAATGGAAGTGAAGATTAATGCCCAAAGATCATACATACTGTCTTTCTACATTTTGGAAGTATTACTGCATGTACTGCAAGACTGTATATCCTGGAAAGCACAGTGGATCTTCTCTGACTGCTGTTAGAAGGTATAATGGAGGTAAAAGAAAAAGAATTGGTAAAATTATACTGAATGCAGAATGTAATGGTCTTCATCTTTTTACTTGGCTATGTTTGGCTTCCAGAACATCTTCTGAGCAGGAAAAGACAACACAATTCCTGCCCTTTCCTACACTGAAAGTAGGAATGTTATATGTCGTCATTGAACTTTCACTTTTATTCAAGTTACCTAACAGGTTTCATATTTTTGCTGATACGTTTCTTTCTGACATTAAGGAAAATGCAGAAAAAAAAAAAAAAAAAAAGAATTCTCTTCCGGCCCAGAGGTGGAAAACAATAACAATACATCATACATTTAAAAAGCATTTCATTAAAGATAACATCAGAATGTACTGCTAGTTATAGATCATTTAATTGTTATGTATTTAAAATGAGAAATATTTCTAACATTCTTTCGGAGCTTTCATATGCTTGAAATTTATTATGTCAGTCGTTAGCTCTATGACATCACAAGATGAATTCAAAGTGATGATTACTTTAGTATTTAAAATGCTTGGAGTGTACCAATTATTCAGGCTGCTAAGTGAAAGTAAAAATGTCAGTTTAGCTATCTATAATCCCATAATGTTTAAAGGTCCATGAATTACACATGGACCAGATAGAGAGAAACCAGTTTGGCTAAAAGACATTTTTCTACTCAAAATATGCTGAAACCATACCTTCTAATGTATTCTAGTGATTAATCAGTGTGATTTAAACATTAGATTACTTAAGGGCATGTATTTGAATTTACGTTCAGGATAAACCTCTCCTATATTCATGGCAATAAGTAAGTAAACAGTGTATGTCTAATGATTTACAAATATTCATCTTAAAAATGGAAGGATCCCAATCCTGCATTTTTATCTCCTTTGAACGAAAGACAGAAATTCAAGCACAAAAATATATAGCAGAGATAGGCAGGGTTTTGCTGATTTGGATTAAAATCTTATACCATAGTGCTCTCCCTGAATAGTTCAGCTGAGCACTGAGGTACCTCATGACAGTGGTAAGGATAAAGTTTCTTTTTCAGGTATAGATAATGGAGATAAAGTGAAATAGTCTTAGATGGAGACTCTTATCCATTAGACCTCTCCAGATATTTTGCAGTGTGTTAGTAGGCTTGTTATACTCTAGTGAAAAAACTAGAAGGCCAAGTAGTATGTCCTCTTAACTCTTGTCCTGCTGACAAGATTTCTGCTTCCCCTCCAAGGAATCTTTATAAAATCAGCAATATGCAGGGTCGATTCTTTGTTCTTTCATAGTCTGCCTGTTATCAGTGCCAGTTATAATT
This sequence comes from Tinamus guttatus, assembly GCF_000705375.1. The sequence goes on along the minus strand of NW_010585029.1, from coordinate 134,479 downwards.
ATAGCTAAACTTCTACTTACGATGATAGGAATAAAAAACTTTCAGTACTTTCCCATTATTTTGACTGATCAGATGTTCAATATCAAATTCAATAATTCATTTATTGCTCTCGTGTATCTTATAAATAAAGCATATTCCTGTCTTTAAACAGTTTTAAAAAGCCTTTCCTTTTCATGTTTACCTCTCTGATGCTTTCTGTTAGGTGTGCTTTTTGGTGTTGAGCACTCCAGGAGGTCTGAGTGAGGGGTCTGGAGCCAGCCCGAGTCAGGGGCGGAGAGGAGGTCCAAGTGAGGGGCCGAGAACCGATCAGAGCGGACATTTCAAAAAACACCGAAGCCCAACGAAAAAGTACCGGAGCCCGGAAGTGACCAGTCAGTCGAGTTCCGACTCCGGATCAGACACTAGTCAGGATGAGTGGCTCACAACTGATTCAAAGAGCATCTTCAGTATAGGAATGACTCATGTCAGTTGGTAAGTTTTGTCTACAGGCAAATAATAAAGAAGACATCAAGTCCTTCCAGGGTGAATTTTCACCTGTTTTGTCAAGAAATAAATGAGGAAATTTTATTGTCCAGGGAGACATCCTCCTCCTCCTCCAATTCATATCATGGTTTTCAGTGACAATTTTTGAATATTCTCTGAGTATTTGCAACTCTGCAGCTATTTCTTCAAGCATATTCTGATTCGTGCTGGAGAAGGGACAAGAGATCATGAGAAGAAGATGCTTACCTCAGCACAGAAGTCACATTCAGCTCATTATTCTCTTTGGTTAAAGGTCAAAATCAGTGCTACTTTTGCTAAACTAAGGTCCTATTATAAAGATTTAATATATAAAACAATAAACCTGCAGATAAGATCTCTTTTCTGGTGATAATGACAACTAAACATATATTCACCTATTAGAAGGATTTTTCTTGATAACTTCTGAGGTTCTGAGGTTTGAAAAATTAAAAACTCAGACTCTAAAATGTATTGGCTTCAACTGACAATGATTTATAGTGTATTAGGCTATTATAAAATGTGATATTCATTCAAACTGTAAATCAAAATCTCCACTGAATTTTACTTTTTAAAATTACTTGTTAAGGACTAGAATCTGAGACACACTTTATTTTCAGCAAGTGTTATTAGCATTATGTGATGATGTTATGTGATGATAAGATAAATTCTTAACCATGATGCCAACATAGCAATGATGTATGCAGGAAAGATGTTAAGCCTATTCTAATAGCCACAAAAATGTGAAATAATACATATATTGTAAAACTGTATATATGTATGTATATATGTACTTACATATATGTAAAACTGTAGGTTAAGACCTATCTGAAGGAGTAGCTATGTTTAAACACAGAAATATCAAGAACTGTAAACAGAGGTCAAGATATTAATCAGAAAAACAGATCAAGAAAAATGAAGATTAAAGATTAGATTTATTGATGGAAACATCCAACACCTCAAAGAGAAATGATCAAAACATCAATATACAAAGGCACTAAATCATCTGTAAGTTTGGAGTGTAATACAACAAGAAGATCTAGAAAAAATGACAAAGTTCAATTTCTCTAGGTGGAATTTGATCCAAACTTTTCAAAAGACACGTGAAGGCTCGTTATTTCATATACCATAGTCTGTCAGTGTTGTATGGTAGATGCTTTGAAAGGAAATAATAGAACTTGGACTTTCTGATCCAAAACACCATGAAGGTCCAAGGAAAGATCTAATAACTGACCTCACTGTGCTTTTACTGTAGTTGCTGCAGTATGATCCAATCACAGTGGTCTGATACAAAAGCATTGAAATTATAGGATTTTTCCTCCCAATGATTTATGTCCTTGGTCAAACACTTAAAACAGGATTTCCACCAGCATTACATGATAAGTCACTGTGACATACTGAAAAGAACAGATTTTAGAGAAAGATGCAAAAAGTGACAGTGAAGATACATCTTGAGACTAGTAAAGAGTTAATATTATTAGTGGCTAACAAAAGAGTAAGGATAAACTGTAAGTAAACTGTGAACATGTGAAAGGAATAAACAAAAAGTTTGGAATGAATTATTTAATGAATGAATAAAAGCAGAACTAAGATGTCTGTCCTGAGGAAAGAAAGCAATTAAACTTCATTTCAGGAATACAAATGAAAATAAAGTCTAGGGTTATAGTTTTGCAAAGGAATAACTAGAAACATTGTTAATTGAATTGTTTAAAATTAGAAATAGTCAGAAATAGACCTTACATTTTATTGTGCTGCTTAGTAATAGAATGCTTTTTAATCTAATTTTGTGTTCCCTTTCCTGTATTTCTGCTTCAACAAAACAATACCACATTGCCCAATCCACCTATTTTTTCAGCCAACATCAAGAGGAAGCAGCATCAGGGAAGCTGCTAACCACAAGTCAGAAACATAATGATGCTAAAGACTGAAAGATATGAACATCTGATCTGTTAATAGTATGTCGTCTTTCTGTTTTCCAGTAGAGCCATAAAATGCGAAATGCAATCAGTGAGCTGTTTCTGTGCAAATCATAGTCAAAATCTGAAAAAAAAAAGTATATATATTTGGATTCAGGGTTCACTATTAATAACGAGAACTGTTTAAGTGCAAGTACATGGGAAGACTACGTTAAGATCAAGTACTTGCACAAGTCAATGGGAATAAATTTACTGAATTTTATTGTTAGCAAATTTGGAACATACTAATACCCAAATTTCAATTTTGCTATACGTTTTTACACACTGTAAACTTGAAAAATACTATGGTGATGCATTTCTTATCCTGCAATGCTACAATATCTCAAACCATCACAATAAATAATGCATTTTATTTAAAAAAGGGGAACAAAAGAATCCAAAATATATCTATACATGATCTGCTGCATAATCAAGCATTCTGCACCATGCACAGAAAGGCTTATACTTAGTACGAACATGTAAGTTTAACTCTGTATTTGTACTGAAAGGGAAAGCACATTAAATTCTTTCCAAGTTTCATGGAAGCTGTGTTAGAAGTGATTTTGAGCCCCAGAGTACTTGTGGGAATGGGTACAAGAATATGAATTTAAATACTTCCCTTATTTTGTTTTTAATCAAGGAATTGAAATCAGGTATTTCCCACTGCAGCTGTATGACTCTCACTAGTGTTTATATTGACCTCTTAATTGTTATGAAAACATGCATTTTGGTACAATTTTCATTAACCTGCAAGCAATAACCTTTTACATGTTTAAAGTGGTTGCAGTGCTTGTTATTATAGCCCGCGTTCAGTGCTGTTCATTTAGTATGCTGTGTTTTTAACACAAATGTAATCCACTCTGCATTTTCCATTTAAAATGCATAAGGCAAAGTGCATCATAACAGGATGTAACTACGTATTAATCAAATTAGCACAACACTTCAAAGGCCCTGGCTTTTTACTAGGCTACTGTTAGATCACAATTCATGGTGGAAAGAAACAGTGTAATGAAAGGCTTGGCAAGGGAGCTGTTTATTTTCTTTCCAGAAAGATATATTGTGGGTTAATTTTCATGACGGGAAAAAATGCAGAGGAAAAGCAACAGTAAGCATTAAGCCAAAGCACAATAAATGGAATTTAAAATACTACTGTGGCTTTGCTATTGACGAACTAAATGTAGTAATTAGCTGATGATACAACAGAGCTCAAATGACCCATTGTTTAATTATTCAAACTCATGACCCATCAAAGAAGAGTCAGATTATTCAATATTCACATTGTGAAACAGGACAGCTGGGAAGATCATAAACTTCACGATCCACAAGAACCTCCAAGTAATACTTTATTTAGTACTATTTCTCAAGAATTTCAAGTCTATACTATACATTTTAAATTTATGAACATTTTAGGTTATGTTTCAGGATTTGAAGTGAAGTCTTCTGACATATTGACTTCTAAATGGAATGGTCATGATTTAGGAAACTTAATGAAAGACACTTTCAGTGAAGTAAGCAAAGGATTGGGAATGCATAACGCGACAGTGTATGTGTTGCTCTCTACATGATGTGAGGAGTTGCAGTAAGATGTGAAAGTGGTTTCCAGCTCAGAATTATGCTCTAGTATCATCACAATTTCAGAAGAAATTCAAATGGTTGATGCTTAGCTTTTGAATTGTCTTTTAAATTTACCAATATATATTAGTTTATCTAACTCATTTGCTTTTTCTTGCTTTCTTTTTCTAAACAGCAAGTTAATTTGGAGACTTTGAAAGACAGTGGTGAAATCCTTATTGAGTTTCATTGGATCAGAATTGAATTAATATATTCAGCTAAGTCTTCCCTAAAGCAGCAATAATTTTCTTCTAACTTCTAGCATCCACTCTTTTGATGCTTAATTATATATTCCAACTTTTATGCATGCAAGATATTGATGTTGTTTTCTAAATCAATACCCAGTCATTGCATTCACTACTCATATTTGTAGGTGAAAGAAAAAATGCATCCTCTTGGTCATGTTTTGTGTAACATTTAAAATATCTTTATGGCCTTATCTCTATTTTCATTTCTGAGATACATTAGTAAAAGCAAAGCTGGTATTGGTACCTTTTCTGAGAACCTGAAAACAACTGATATTTATCCTACTGAAAACTGCTTTGACATATTTTATTTGACAAGGACATAGCCTTTTGCTAGAGAAAATCACTGAAGAAGTGCTATCTTAGGTTATGATGGTGATGCTTAAAAAGGCACATTGAAGATGACAGGCTAAATCTTCAGGAACTTCTAAATTATGAAAGAATGCAGTCAATGAAAATTAAGAAACTTTTCAGAAAGTTAAAATATTAACAATAGAATATTCCTTTCATACTTTTGCATATATGTGATATTTATATAATGCAGCTAGTGTATATACATATTTATTTTATATGAATAATATAATAAATCTTTGTTAATTGTTCTTAAGTAGGTAATCAATGTATTAAATAATATATCTCAAATGATACCAGGACCATCTGTTGCTTTAACTCCGATTCAAGACATGTTTTGAGAGAGAAGACTAGTACTTAAAATGTCTTCTGTCCTGAGACAGAACAGGACTGAACAGGAACCATCGAGCAATTAAATTAACATTTCTTTAATGTTTGATGGTTTCATGTGATACATCTAACTATTGTAGCTTTAGGATTTTTTGATTTATTTCTTTCAATTTCCTGCTTTGGAAAAGCTAAGATTGCTCAAAGAAATCACATACATACTGATATGAATAAACGCAGTTATGTTAAAAAATACATTTACTACATTCTATAACAATATTACTTATTGTTATAGAATAACAACAAGAAAAAAAAGGAGGGGGGTGGAGGAAGCAGATCATTTGCTTGCAAAAATCTTCAAAATTTAAGTCAAGCTGTAGTATGAGATTTTCTGAAGAGCTTGTATCTAATTATAATTGTATAATTGCATAATTACTATAGCGTACATATTTAGTTCTGCTTCTTCCATGTGTTGGATCAGCCAAATTTACTTATGAAAAATTCTAACTAACTAACTTTCATTTTCAATTTCTCTTTCAGTGTTTCTTTTTAATACATGTACTTTTTTTTAATACATGACTTTAGTCATGCAAAATTCTCACAGAAATGTCTTTATAAGAATTGCTCAATTAATGTGAAATCTGAGATGAGAAGATATATAATATCATTTAGCTACCTCTTTGCATCATTTTCTGTGTTATGATCTTCCAATGTTGCTTCCAGATCAGCTTTAAATGATTCGCATGATTTCATCATATAACTTGAGAGATTTCTTTTTCTATTTGACAGATTTTCCCCAGTTCTATCCTTCTCTTTCTCAGCTGAATTTATAACAATATTTCTGTTGCAAAACCAGGGAGAAGATTATGTTTTCTTCTGGTGCAAACTGTGCATATTATTCAAACATAGAAGATTAAATAAAGAATACTTGCTGAATATTCTGGAGATAAGTGTGCAGTATGGCATCTCAATAAGAAGGAAAAAACAATTCTGAATATTTTGCTTCTTCCTAAAAATACATCTAATTAGAAATTTAAGTACAAAAAATACAGTAAACTAAAGAGAAGTAAAATTGCAGTGGGAAGACAAATGCAATGCTCTGTGATTTAGTGACCTTTTCTGCAAAAGGTATGGAGGAATTATGTTTTTACAATTTTTTCAGAGAGAAGACTATCCAGCTATTTCAAGGAAAGTGAATCATGGTGCTGATATTAAAGCTTTGGTGGAGAATATATATTCTTCTCTTCGTCTAAGGCATTAAATTGCCTTAACTGGGCTTTTTTTGGTGGGGAATGTTCAAGTCCTCCATACACAACCAAAAGAAGGATAGAGAACATGGTTACCACGTTGCTCTATATAGGAGGAAGACAAAGATGCAAAATGATCATGGTGATAATTTATATTCTGGTAGGGAAGAAATACAGTTTTTAAAAGTGTGTCTCTCATATCATTGCTTAGCCAGTAAAGGTCATAAGTCTGCAAGTACAGGATCTCATAGAGAATCACTTTGTTTTAATGGAAAATAAAAGCTTAAAAAAAATTAAAAGGAGAACTTTTTAGAGGAAAGACAACATGGTGGTAAGAAGGATGGTATTGTATTTTACTTACATATCTTTCTCTTAAAAAAAGAGCACAGACAACTCTTCCAAAAACAAGAAGCATATGAGGTGGAGGGATCTCTTTAAGAGCTCTCATGTTTATAAGCAGTCTTCTTCAGATGCTTGAGATAAAAAAGAATCTTTCAAGCTCTCGAAATCCATTCATGTTGAGCAAGTACTCTATTTTGTCATGGATTTTATGGACATTTAAATTCTCATTCTCTCTTAGTTCATTTCTTTCTGAAATAAAGTAATTTTGGGCAACATTCTGCAATCTTAGTGTACATATAAAAAGAGGTTTTTTCCCCGTGTTTCAGAGGGATGATTTATTTAATATTAATTTCCACATAAGCTGAAAGACAGACAATGTCATTCCACTCCAGAGGCGATTTTCAAAAGTATGCATTAGAACTAGATACATAACCTGATTGCAGGTAAAAAAAGTATTTGCTTCCTGTATTCCATTCAGTATTCTGTTCAAAATAGTTCAAAAGTTCAATTATAACATGAATAAAAGTAGGACTTTCAGGATTTTTTTATCTTTGCTTAGGATGTGGGATACATATGCCAGAAATTGCACTATCTATTTTACACTATGAACCACATAACTTCAAGTATTAGGGATAAGAATAAACTAATTTAAAATAAAATCCCCTGTGTTATTTAAAAGTTTTTATTACCCTGGATTTAGAATTATCTCTGACTTCAGTCAGCTATATTTAAAATATCCACACAGATTGTTCTATTGAAATAATGTTCTTCAGATATGCAGAATTCTGTAAAAAAAGCCAAGTCTCCTGTTTATATTTGTAGACCATGAAAGGGGCTGCAGTCCAATTATATGCTTTATTATTCACTATTATTAAGGATATTATGTTAAGGTGTAAGTTGAAAGGCATGCAGTCAAGGCTGAGTTCCAAACGTTAGTGCACATTTCTGCACCAATTTTTCAACATTACAATTGTGCTATTACGGTAAAGTTTAAGAAGAGATCTAATCTAAAGCTATAAGTTTATCACGTTTGTTGTTAACACCCTTAATTGTTACTTCTTTTTAGTCAACTATTCAGAATTTGAGATCTTCAAGATGTACTCTCACAGAAGTGTGCTAGCAACTCCTCACCCTAAAATGTCAAAATGTTACTTGTTTTATTAAATGTAAAGCTTTTCCCAAGGGAATCATTTGTCCTTTTGATGCATTCTTCTGTTACTGTGTTTGAAAGTACTACAAGGATCCATTAAAACAAAGTATATAGTTTTTAGAGTTTGGCGAATGCATAAATGGAAAACCTCCTATTATACCTAGTTTGACACTTTGAGGTTCACCGAGTAGCAAATGTTGCCCTCATCTGTTTTGTGACAGCCAAGGAGCAAATTCTGATTTATTTGTTTTGAATCTGAACTTCTAGTTATAAAATAACCAGAAGATAAAATTCAATCACCTATTGAAGCTGAAAGGTTTTGCTGAAGAACTATTTTCCAAATACATTTCGTTAAATCAACAACAAAAAAAGGTTTTTAGAGAAGAAACTTTTCCTTTTAACTTCATAAGCTTTAGTAACTTTTTTCATCAACAATTTACTATTTTAAAAATGTTATCAACTACTCAAATTATGTTAGAGCAGCTAATCATTGCAAAGCTTTGCCTTTAGCTTATCTTTATCTCCCATTTATCTTTTTATCTTAGGTATCCCTTCATTGGCTTCTTGTCTTCAGCCAGTATTTACTGTCATTTACATAATAATCAGCTGATGGCCTGAAGACATTTTAAATGTAGATGAGATCCTTCATGTAGTCATTGTTCCTTGGTCTGTGAGACATCAGCTATCCATGACCCATCTAAACAATTTGCTGTTTGTGGTTGAGGTGGCCATTGGAAAAATTCCACAAGCCCTTTTTCCTCTGGATGTATTTACCCTCCATGTATATGACGTGGTGCTAGCTGTTTTTTTCTTGCATCCAATCCAACTGGAGCAGTATTGGTGACAAGTCTTTCTTGTGAGATTTCAAACCTGATTCCCTGAGTAGAAAGCCTAGTTTATGTCTGGTGTCCATCCAGAATGAAATGAATCTCCTAAAGCTTTGAATAATTTTGTTCATTGTGAATATAAATGTGCCATAGTTAACCAGTTAATATCCTTCTTAAACAAAGTTTACTTAATAAAAAAAGGCTTTAATTATATACAGCTGTACACTGTTAATATTCTTGGACAATGCTTTCTACATACAGGAAGATATAAAGTAAATGAAAAAGACATGACCTAAGATGATACATAACTGTTTCCTTAGTTCCAAAAGTGCATTTATTGATTTCGTTTTCAAGATGGCCAGAATATACAAACATTTGTCAACTGCATCCTTTAGCACTCAGCTCACATAGAACTACTAAAAGTTGCCCTATAGATTCTGCCACAAATAAAATGTTGTTGCAGTATATATCATTACATCCCCCTTTCAAATGTAGAAATAAATATAATCTTCACAGCGTAGTGTTAGCAGTGTTACAATTCCTCAGTTGCTATTGGTAATGATAGTGAAGATAATACTTTCTGGATGAATTATGTATTAAATGTTTTGGTGAAAAAATGGAGATGAACTTTATTTATTACTGAGTTTCTCTAAAAGGGTTACAAAGGTTGCACTTTTACTGTGTACACCAGGTTTTCAAATCAATATTTATACATTTTCCCCAATGCTAATGCAACCCTATCTATTTGTTAAAATAAACTATAAAACTTGACCTATTTACAGTTCTCTATGTATGCTATACCAGCTACTCTATAAACATCATTGTTGAGAATTAGCACTATAGATTCAAGTAGTATAATTTATCAAATATGCCATCTGAAAATTAAAGTCCTAATTCTGTGGTCCTTTCACACATGCATCTCTCTGAGGTGATGTGATCTCTCCTATGTGAGAAGAGACTACAGAGTTCTAAGGAATAATTGCCCTCTACAAAAAACTTAGAAACTGATTGGAAATTTGAAAATAGAAAACTGTAAAAATTCATAATTGAGTTGAGAAATCTGGCTAAAGCTACTCTGCTAAAATCCTCAAAAGTAGCCCTTTCAAATGACAGTTTATATCTTCCAAAGATGCCAATGAGCATATATCTAAATTCTAAGCTGTGTCATTTCTTTATAGTTTTCTCATCACTCCTCAATGTTGATCCAGTAGAATATCTGCCTACTGAAAGAAGAGAGTATTTTAGCCTACATATTTTGTTCATATTTAAGTCTTTGATCTTCCTTTCTGCTGACAACTGCACCGAGTGGGTATAGGCAACTAGCTGAATAGATAGCATCTGAACCCAGATCACCAACCTCATTTCATCTCAGACTTTTACCCCAGATTTATTAAAAATGACTTATGTCCCTCTCAGGCATTTTACATAGAAAAGATATGTCAAGTGCAAAACTGTGAAGGTATCTATATTCAGTTCACAACACAGATTACATTATAATATTAAAAATATTTTTCAATATATAATGAGAAAAATGCTCATGTTATAAGTAAGAACCAAGTTTAGGTAGCTGTACTGGAAAATTCCGCTCTGTACAATGTAAAAAAAATGCAGGCATATAATAGCTAGATTGACTGATTCTTATGTGATGTTTTGGTGCACAATAAAAGCAATTGAACTAACCACAACTGAGTTTAGATGAGGGTTTGACTGATGTATTTGAAATGTAAGACTCAGCATTTGAAAACTGATTTCCAAGACAGATATATCTTTGGAAATAGGTAGGTATGTGCCTCAAACCATATATTTCATATCTTCTTATTCTTAAAGGAAGTTTCAATGCATAGATAGTTTTAAAAAATTCATCTGTTGACTATTGCAACAGTAAATCATATATAGTCATAGTCTTCTCTTTATTGAAATCAATATGAGTCTCACCTAAACATGAAATTTATATTCCAGAGGGATTTTTCTAAGGAAGCAAAACTGACAGCCAAATTACGCTGAGAAAAATCCATTAGCAGAGGTATAAAGTCAAAAGACACCATGACCACTGCCAAACCTGACTTGACTAACTCACCTAACTTGAATTACTAGAGAGTAACTAAGTCTCCAGCTTTCTACTGTTGTCGCTATAGAAACCAGTATGCTCAGATAGATCAGTGACAAAGATAGGAGATGGGATGGACTGTCCTTTGGATGCTTGATTCTCTCCCGCTGATTAGCAAGTGGGTATGTACAAGATATTTTAGGCTAATTATCTACCCTCTAAGGTAACTGTATGCCCCAGCTCTGAGCTCTTGAATATTAAATCTCTGAAATTTCATACATTTATTTTTCTAGTGGAGAGAATTTTTCTCTTAGATGAGCGAGTACTAACCTATAATTTGTGGTTGAACTAAAGACAACTTTTCAAACATCACAATATTTCCATTATAAAACTCTAAGCCTAGATTTGATTCTTTGATCTCATCTGAAGATCAGACCTCCCTGATGAGTAGATGTGCAGAACTCTTTTAGGCCTTGACGAAGTTGTCCCTATCTGAGGAGTGACCTATGCTCCCATTCCCCCAGCTGCACCATCCTTTTTTGACTAAACAGTAGCAAGCCTGCATGGGCATATGTAAGACAGGACTGATGTTTTTAAACACCTCTCTTCTCTAGATTTACGATAGTCACCAACAAGGATTTAATGAAGACCAAACAATTTTGATATGTACATGGACATAGTTTACATTGTAAGTAAATTAAAATGTATTTGCTTACTGTTACTTATTGAATAACAGACATGGCTCTTAAGAAAAGACCATTATCCTCAGGTATAACTAATTATATTGCTAAAATATAGGGAATCTAATGAAAATAAACAACAACAACTACAACAAAAAAAGTTTTAAGAGTCCCTTTAATTCTCATAGCTCTGTAGTACTTACTTGTTTTAAAGGCTAGTGTTCTGTTAAATTTAAAGATGGATTTAAGATTAGTTTTTATGAAAGTAAAGTACTTATTCAAACTGATTGCTGATAACAATCCCTTCAATATCACTTAGTATGCACTCTAAACACTTGATGGGCAGGGGAAGATACAAGTACTCCCTCACTACACCACGAAGAGGCTGAATGCATTCTGATATTGCTGTCCCACATGCTACAGTTGACAAGATCCCTGTATTATCTATTCTGTAAGTGGAACACTCATACTTATCATTGCAGGAGCTGTCACTGTTACTTTCCCCCATATCACGTTTAAGACGATGGCTTAAGATATCCTTTCCCACTCCCACCCCAATTTAAATGGGGAATTAAATGTGGTAATTTGTATTCAAAAGTGACATAGAGAAAGTAGAGAAAGATAAAATGATTTGTAATGTTTGTTTCAGGAACTTCTTTGCCATGTGCTTCGCAGTAACACCACCACCAGGTTTTATATACTCACTGTATGTGACATTAGCAAATTTGCAGTAGATCATTCCTTTCCATAATCCAAAATGCTTGTGAAAAATACATATACATGAAAACTGAAAGAAAAGAATCACAAAAATACCTCACAGCCTTTATGCTTTTTATGATGTGGACATGGAGAATGGAATTATACTTAGAAATTATGCTTAGAAAATATTTAATGTTATTTTCATAAATGAGGCTGACATATGACTGAACAAGGGTAAAAGAATGAGTGGAGATGTCTATATTTTTCTACTACAATTAAAGAGCTTCCTGGTCTCTTGCAGCCATTTGGCTTAACTCAGAATTACAGATGTGTCTATGCAAATGAAATTAAGAATAAAATAACCTTAGAAATGAAATACTCTGCCGCTTATTGCTCCTAAAAAGACATACTAAAACATTATTGTGTGAAATGCTGTTTAGTCACCTGAATTACTTTTGTGTCAATGGAATTGATCAAAAATTAGAAAGATGACAAATCATTTCTTCCAAGTTTACTGAGTTCATTGTTTTTGCTTTATCTGATTGTTATTGTGAAATTTTTGCCCATGTTCACAGTTTACCAGCCTTTTTTGAGTTTTTGCAACTTTTACATTTTTTGTCTTTCTCTTTTTTCCCTTTTTTCTTCAAAGTTTTTTTTTTCTCTATTAATATGTTTTGTTGCAGAAAAATTGAGTATTGTTTCTTCTTGGAAAGATAAAAAGGTCAGTATAAAGGAAAGCTGAAAGTAAAAAGACCATCCAGGCTCCTATAAACATAAAACCTCGGGCCTAAAGCTTAGTTTTAAAATATTGTACACATATTCTCTCTTCATCTATGGACAAGATGTTTTAGATGTTATTCCATTTCTTATAAACATTTTGACACCACAAAGTTTAAAGTTACTAAGGAAAAAAAAATCTAGTTAATCATTTGAAGTGTGTGACCTAAAGCTCATCTTTCTCACATGTAAAGTTGATAACTGATAATAGGAATTAACTGCAGATCACCTTAAAATCAACATCATTTTAAATCTCAAAACAGTCAGTATAAAAATTTTATTGAAGTTCCCTCCACAGATGTGAAAGGCCACATATTCTGCCTTATGTATCCACGAGAAAGAGCACAAAACCAAGTACAAGTGGGTTTTCTGCTTGAGAAAATGAAAGGGAAGCCAGTAGTAGCTCTCCTCCCTGCCCTTCTGAGAGATGTCAGGCGGCTCACGTGGTGGCCGCGGCTGTCACTTGTGCTGCACTGCTGACGGATGTATGGCTACAGCTGTGCCCACCATGACTATCCCAGTGTGGTTCGATGCATTTGAAGTTAATGTTGACTAGCCATGAGCAGTACAGCTATCTAAAATCCCACAGCTTTGGAAGAGAAAACACCATCTAGAACGGCTGTCTTTCACTATTCCCCATTTGCCTGCCCATCATCTTTTTCAGTGTATCGCTAACCCTTGCGCTGGTACAAAGGAGCAGGTGGCAGCTATCTAATGCCTTACTATGAAGCCACATGGATGAATTTCTCCTGCACAGACACCCCAGGGTCTTCTGACTTTAGCATAGGCCCATCTGCTGCTCTCCATTGCACATGCTGAAGAGGATACTAGTGCTTAACGAAATGGGCAATAAAACCATGAAACACATACTTGGGGCCAAACCACCAGGTGACAAAAAACAGTTACAGCTCTCTCTCATTGTTAGAGGATCTGTCCCAGACTATGAACATGGTTTTAAAATATAGTAGACATGGAAGGATTAAAAATATGTATATTTAATTAATACTTTGATGGTTTTCTTAGAGATGCATTATAAATGCAAATGCTCCCATGTACCACTGCATCATCTCTGAGGCTTCAGCTTGTTGCTGCAGACTGCCTCCTTCCGTCTTTCTGTGTACAACTAAATCAAAATGGATTAATGAAATGAAGGTGAAATCTGCCAGGTATGTTTCAAATGTTGTACTGTATATATAAAAGATGTCATTTCAGCTGAAATTTGCAGTACTATTTTGCTTTAGATCTGTTTATACTTAAATAATTCAAGATAGGAAACAAAGACTAGTATTTAAGTCAGCTCCTTCAGCCTTCCATGAACCTGCACTGGTGAAGTTTGTCCTCCAGAAAACAAGCTGATTAAGAAGACTTCCTCTTTTTAACTGTTTCCTTGATTTCCAAATAGCATATCTGCAGAAAGAACCACACTCTCTGAAAAGAAGTAAAAGACAACGTGCATGTGCTTGAATATGAATCAAAGTGCCAAATCCAATACTGTTCAGTAGATAGAAATGAGATCTGTCTCCCTTCTTGACTTTTTGAATAATACTTAGCTGAGCTGATGACACTCCTCTTGAAGATCTGAAGGTCACAGGCTAACACTTGATGTCACCTGTCATCTGGAAGAAAACACAAAATAAGCATTAGCATGTATTAGTGGTAAGTTTGCCCAAAATTTGAAACTTCTTGAGTTGATCAGTGAGTATCTATATGTTGATTAATATTTTTTCCACTTCTTGCATCTAGATATTTATTTCATTTTCTTCCTTCTTTTTCCATTGGAGGAATAATTGCAGTTCTTTTCAAATCTCCTAGGAAATTTTTCAGCTATGCAAAGTTATAACAAGATGTGACATCCAGTCCTAGCTAATCAGTGTTCAACACAGACCCACTACTGCAGTGCAGGGGGTGGCATTTTCAATTTGCCCGTGACACTGACCAGGTTTTTAAGGAACAGTGAGTGAAGATAGAAAATAGCATAAAAATGCTTAAATTTTTATAGAAAAGGTATAACTTTGTAAGAAAGCTCCATCATAAATTCCAAAAAAGTATATCTTAATGATACACTTAGAGTAAATCATTTGCCTTGAGAGACAGGAGGTCTCTGGTGACCTGTATGGCAGCCACAAGAGACTACCAGACTAGCTACTTTCAGCTAAATGTACTCTCATATTAATATTTTAAAATGCCATAATGCCTCTCTGAAAACCTCAGAGGACAGATACATCAATTTGCGAGGTCTTCACTCCAGGAAATAGAAACAGGGATAATCTGCCATTAAAAGAAATAGTTCATTATGTCTGCTTCTTGGGAGCACATAAACTATGTCCCTCACATACTTATGTTGCAAATCCTCACTTTAATGTGAAGGGAAACACCATGCCCCAGAGCTTTATTGTCCCCCTGTTTATTAGTACAAAAAGGTTTGTTGTGGTATGAAATCTTAAGCTTGTTGCAGTAATCAATCAGCTTCGAAGAGTCTCTTCCCTAAGCCAGAATCATTACAAATAAATCAATTAAACATAAAACGTCTATTTTCAGGAGAATCACAATGCTGAAAACCAGCAATGCATCATAGTTAACGAAAGGGAATTTAGTGGGTTGGGACTTCTAATATAAGATCTCTTTTCCTCTTTTTTCTTGCAAAATGTGAGAGATATTTCTTTTTAATTCCAGTTAAAATCTGACTTGTTCTCTTTTAGACAACTATTTGGACAAGACAATATTATATATTTATGATAAAAATAAAGACCCCTACATCTCTGGCTCTAAAAAGGAATAAGAAATTAATTTGCACTATTTTGTACATTAAGAACATCAAATTAGAGAGGACCAGGCTCACAACTGTTGCAAAAAGGAATGTGTAATCTTCATCTTACTAGGTTATCTGCCAGGCAAAGAGTCTGATATCAAGACATATATGGCAGTTTTCCCTTGAAAATTATTTCCCTATCATTGTTTAAATATGCTCCTAACTTTTCTCATCATATTAGACAAATGTCAACTATGCCGCTTTCCAGAAGGGTAGTGGTTTCTAGATACAGATGTTTGTTCTTTGTCACACAGCTAAGTGACTTACTAGGGAACATAGAGGACACAGGAGCTCTACTGATTAAAGACAACCCCGGCTTCCAGGAGATAGAATCTAGGCTAGAAAAACTGCCTATTACTATTTCAAAAGTAAATCCAAGTCACAGCAAGGTCAGAATAGAGAAAAAAAAAAAAAAAAAAAAGAAAGGGCTTTCAGTGAAATAAAGCTGCTGCCTTTAGACCACCACTTCTGTCATACAGCTTGGAAGTTATGTTATAAAGGAGATAGAGAAATTTGGCAAAGAAAGGATGGTCTTTGAGATAAACACTCCTCTGGATAGCTGTAGCCGGTTGCTGTTTCTGGCAGGTAGCTATACTGTACAGGAAGCAGGCACATGGTCATGTCTGCCTGCTTGTTTGTCTGTATGTACCTGAGATTTACTGGATAGAGACTTAGATCTGACTTAACTACAGTGAGGAGGGTTTACAATTGAACAGAAGACATAGCATTACTCCAAGAACAAGCTGAAGATTTTTTAAATCAGGTGTCTAAATAAATTGATCACTTCTGTTTGATTTCAATAGGGTATTAACCTCAATTTTGCCAATTTTCTCCATAAGCAGTATCAAAATGATTTCTTCAGGAATAGTTCAAACAAAATTGGCATGTTTTGTATACTGAACTGAAGCCAATAAACCAGTCAGCTTCACAGTTAACTGAGCACATGGTGTTGAGGAAGTTGTAGGCTGAGTTTACAGGCTGAGTTCTTTCCTTATATCTTCTACTGACAAAAGTAGGTTTTCCTCTGAATATTGAGTATGCATTTTCTGCTCATGTCCTTGCTGTTGCCTCATAGGAGACAAATTTTGAGTTGAGAGCGCAAGGTTCAAACTTATTCAAAAGGCAATACACATTCAACACAACAGGAGTGCATAGTTTAGAGCTGTAATAATCTTTACCTTCCATATGGTGTTTTTAAATCTGCGTACAACGTGAATCATTCTCTAGTGGTTTTCACATCTCTCTGTCACCTATAGATGGAGATCAGGATGTGCAGGTTCTTTAGTCAGACAGCTAATTCCTAGCATAATGTGGAATGAATCACGATTGCAACACAAATCCTGAAGTTTTCCCTGTATTTATTCTTGTCTCTTTTCAAGACGAAATCTAGCTGAATTGTGTTCCACCTGCATAAAGACTAAATAAAAAATGAGGTCAGCAGGATCACCTGGATGTTCAGACACAGAAGATAATGTGAGTTCAAGCCAGTATAAAGCACACACATTTTTCAGAGGGATAGAGAAAGACTGATCTGGTATAAGTAAATTCTGAGATCATATATTCTTTAAGGGCAGGAAAGAGAAAAGATTTAAATTTGCAAATATATAGTATTTTCTATATGAGGAAGAAATAGGTCTGTATGCAAAACAAAAACAAACAAAAAAACAAAAACAATTACTCTTTTGGAAGTCCTGATATCATATAATAGAAAATCTGTATAATTTTAGTGATGGAGCTGCTCATCCCTGTAGAGTTCACTATTATTCTTATGGAGTACTGATCTTAATCAGTCTCCTGGAGAGCCTACTTTCCAGGAGACAGCTAATGATGTCTGAATGGATGAATTTGTATTTCTAGATGAATCACATCACGGATGATCATGTTCATGTCCTACCAGCTTGCACATTGGAACAAGTTTTGACGGGGAGGCTGTTGAACTATCCTTTCTCCATCCTTGCAGAACATGTACCAGATTATGCGTAGCCCTAAACAAACTGGTCTGAATTCAGTGCTGATCCTGCTTTAGGCAGGAGGCTGTGTCAGACCTCTTCCCAAGGTCCTTTCCAGCCTAAAAGATTTTACAATTCTGCCATCTTCCCACAAATAAATCCCACAAAGGCATCTACCAGTATCCCAAGAATCCTGCACAGAGTACCTGACTGAATTTCTTATTTTTAGACTTCTGCTTGTTTCTGGTAGGAGACTGCAGTGAACTAGGCATATATTTCCTAAAACACTTCTGAGATGGCACAAGTCAATCAGTTAATGAATTGGTTCTGTGATTAAAAAGGGTAAAAATAGAGAAAAGTAAGGCAATGTGTGTGCAAAAAGGTATGTGCCAGGTAAACAGTAAAAAATGTGCTTATCTAGTCATATATCCATGACTGCAATGATTATAAAATGGCACTGCTTTAAATAGCTGGCCCCACAGGGCTTTCTAGGCTAGTGAAGTCAAAGAATTAATTCACGCTGAAATATGAAATTAAGGTTTAGGCAAAAGGAGAATAAAAGAGCATATTGGTAAAACTGTGTGAAAGGAACCAACATCAGCAACACTACCTTCTCTTTCTGAAAACAAAACCAGCTAAAGCCCTTCAGTAATATCCACTGGTTCCTTGATACATAATACACTGTGCATATGGTGAAATGTCAAAGTGCTCTTCCAGATTCACAAAAGAAACAAAGGCACAGAAAAACCACTTAATATAACTCTAATACTTCCAGAGGGGTGGCAATAATTCTGCCATTCTATTCAGAGAAAAATATGAAGCATTCAGCTACGTTTTCTTTTGAGTTACCAGATGGTCCTCCTAAGAGAGAAAAAATATGCTCTATGAATTGATAGTGTACTTGCTCTATTTGCTTACCTCTCTGAGATAAGGTTGCATCAGGAGCTCTAATTGTTATAAAACACCTGCTCTGATAATAAACAAAACAAGTTGGGGTTAGAAAGAAAATAGTCTAGTGATCATGTTAGAAAGCTTGTTGAACATGTTTTATCTGAAAGCTTGAAAGGCTCTCTCAGATGTATCACCTTTGGAATGTAGGATCTTCTGACCTCATCACTTAAAAAAAAATCATCTCTATGCATCCATGTGATAGTGGAGGATTTTGTTAAAGAATCTAAGATACCATTCACTATTCAGGGCTAGGTATTTTCATTATTAATAGGGAACATTTTATTTCTACCCAAAAAACTACTTAACTGTCATTTTGCTTAAACTCCTAAGTGCAGCAAGTTTATAAGCTGGAAAACCCTATTTCCAAAGGTATAAAGTATATATTTTGTTTGTATGCCTATGAACAGGGGGCACATTTCTAAATTAAGACTCATATTTCTAAAATAAATGTTTATTTCTTGATGATAATTTTGACGTTACTGAGAAAGATCTTTATGGAAGTTTCCATGAACTGCTCACAAGATGAATGGTAAATTAGGTAAATTCAAAGTGGTCATTAATACCTTCACTAACTCATGGCAAAATCTCAATCTCTTGGCATCTTCCAGTCCAGAAAATCCACTTTTTT
>NW_010585029.1:66474-115360 GCF_000705375.1 Tinamus guttatus | reverse complement strand
TGCTGAACTATTTTTGCTCTCTCATGTCTTGCTATCTATTATGTTGTGATGGTAACTCTCATTTTATCTCATACATTTTACTACCTCTCTTGGTGTGGATTAAAGTATACTACAGTCAATGGCAAACCTACTGATTGCCTCAGATTTTGAATGAACCTTGATCATATTACCAATGAAACAAATCATGCATTGCTTAGAAATGGTAAAATTATCATAAAGCTTCAATCGTGTATCCCAGTATCCAACTACATGTCAAAGAGCCTTTAATTTCACCAGCAATCACTGGAAGACATTTCTGCTTTTCGTCTAGTTCTGGTAATACATTCCCTTCACCTGGCCATGCATCTCAAGAGGCACTCTTGCTAATCTCTGAGTGCATTGTGTACAGAGGACTTGGGCTCTTGCTACAGAGTTTCAGGTATCCCCGAACCTGAATTTAATGCATATTTGTCGAATAATGCCTTGTTGTTATTCATTTACCTTGAATTCCAGTTAAAGATAAAACTATCCATCATATTCCGAATAGGCTTAAAATATATTTCAATTATATAAGTGAAGGTATAAAAGGGAAATTGCGCATAAACTACTTACACAAAGATTAGATCAGAAAGGTCCTTTTTTTCCATCTCTCGGCTGACTTGCTGCTTTCTTTCTGACAAGCATGGCAATAACCTTTGTGCAGCCTGTCCACCTTGGCAAAGTGACTTAGCAGAGCATTTTAGATTTTTTCAGGTTTTTTAGGATGTCTAAGCCCTATTTTATCTTTTCCTCTGAATTCACTTTAGAAGACAGTCTCTTAATTATAATAAAGTTTCTTTCCTTTCCACAGCTGGGTAGATGTCTCTTACTGTCCTTAACCAGTTAGTAAATGCCTCTCTATTTAAAGAAGGTGTAAATCATACTAAAATTGTAAAAAAAAGAAAATCCCTATCCTCCAAGAATGGCAACTTGGCATTCTTTGGTTTATAATATAGGTATCACTAAATATATATAACTATTACAGTAACCTGTACATTAAAATCATATGTGATACAAACTAATTTAATATAGTTTATCATAATTTTAAGTTGAGACCATATATGTTGACAATCAAAAACTTTGGGGTGACACGTGGCTTGGGATAGTTGATCCTCAAACTTTCTTCAGAGACACGTTGTAATAATCAGTAAAGATGCACTAAAAAGAAATATATCTGGACTTGTTCTTTTTTTTAAAAAATAATCAATTTAGGTTCTTTATATATATATTACTATGACCTTAAAGCAAGCATATTCTTCAGTTGCAGACATCAAAATACAGCAATTTGTTATTTGAGAAGTTAATTAGAAAGTTCAATTCTTTAGACATTATCTGGATGCACAACAGGAAATATCACTAAGGGCCACATGGCAGTGAAACTATATCCTTTTGGAATAAAGGGTACTTAGTGTCTGTAGAAGCATCAACATCTGGTGCACAACATTAAGTGGAAAAGGTGGATCATTTGGCACTGTATTGTAGACTACATTGGCAGACTTTGGAAAAATAATAGAGATGTTTCTAAAATCACTTGTGGCAAGGGGTCAAATGCTGACATTTTTTACACAGCTGGACCTACCACTTAACCCTACGAAGTTTTGTATGAATTTCAGTAAGGGATATGAATCTGTTTATTGCAAATTCATTTTAATAATCTGGTTGACCTTGTACTTTCTGAGCTCAGAATAAAATCTATTCGACTCACTGAAAAGGCTAAGTTTGATACAGGCACATTATGAAGTTTGGTAGTATTCAACACTGTCTTCATTTTGCTGCACATAATGGTCCTATTCTTCACCGTTCATGAATTATGTAGGTCACTGCATACTCATGCCAGGAAAACCTTTCTAACACCCCATACAATCATATATTTTGTATAGGTATTGACATGTATTATTGTGATCCTCTCAGAAATATTTCGGGGAAATACTATAATGTTAATATGACTATTTTTGTTTGTCTCCATCTGTAATGTCAAGTGCATTAGTTGTCATGAATGTAGCCAGGCAGAGACTGAGGAAAAGAAAAAGTAGAAGAAATGTTTTAAGGTGGGTGCATGGAGCAAAAAAGCTTTGCTACACATAAAAACATACTGTTGTGTTATGGTTCGATTTTGCAAGTCTATAAGTTCATTTGCTTAAAGCAAGAATATTTTTCATTGTAATGACATGAAAGTAAAGCTTATCAGAAGTTTCCTTTTGAAATAATCAATCAAATAAAGGTGATTCACTGATGCTCTGCTCTTATCTTGATCACTGATCATTTTCCTGATTTCAAGCATGGTTCTCAAGCAATGTAGTCCTGTCCAGACCAAATAACCAGTATCTCTGAGATCAGGGATTTTAAAGCAGATCTGCCACTCAGACTTTGCAAAAGCTGCAGATTGGTTACTATGGAATACTATAGGAAATGTATTTTGGACTGTAACTACTATTCGCTGAGTCTCCTAAAATTCTAATTTTATGGAATTTTACTGGTAGTCCAATTTTGATTCACATCATAATTCATAAAAACAGGAAAAAAAAAACACTTTTTGACCATCTCTGAAATATATAAGTCTTTCGAATTAGTGGAAGACATGGATTAGTATTTCTTTGATTTTTTCATTTAGGGAATAAAAGAGGATTTCATAGCTGAAGAAAGGGAGAGAAATTGATTTCTTATTTTTTCAAGTTGATTCAATATATGCAAGCATCATTTGAAGCTGTTCAGGATGTGCAGAAATTTAGATTCCTTCTAGTGATGTGCCATAGTGACAATGAGAAAGACAAAAGTAAACTTTATAATTTTGAGATATAGATAGTATAGGTGATGTGATCTTATCTAAAAGAATTAGAGGGCTAACATGCTATTTAGTGCATTTACTAACATATTCTCAAATATTTGGTTTGACATATCATTTTGGCAATTATCAGAAAGGAATTTCTGAAGTTTTAAAATTCTACAAATTAATGCTTTAGAGGCAGAACTCCGAAACAGATCTGTGGTACATTTACATGTAAGGCAAAAGTTGTAGGCAGGCGTGGGATGGAAGGGACTGTTTGGTTATTTAATCTGACACTAGTAAACACGGAAAACAGAAGAATAAAAGAATATCCCTCTTAGCATGATTCATGCAGGACAGACTTCCTGGCTGATCATGACCACCAGAACACACTTTGTCATGCCTACCTTACCACCTTTTGAGACATGAAGAGCTAGAGATTCACTCCAACATCTAAATCCACATTCCAGAGAACTGTGGACTGGAAATAGCATTCATTACTAAGCACTGACCTCTTAGCTACCTTAAGTTCACTTTTAACACCAGTGCAAAAATAAACTAACTTGTTAAGTTACTACATCCAAAATAGATGATTCTTACCATGTTCAGATAAACACAGGTGGCAGAAGAAGGAAATTGCATTCCATCTGCTTATGCAAAACTTAGAGGATTTATCTGCCTCCCTGCCCTACCTTTCACAACTCTGTCTTGGCATGCAGCTGACATCTTGAGGTCACTTCTGACAGCCACTCTGGCCTTTATGCTTATTTGTGGTATTTTGGCAGTAGGAAGTTATTCATGTGAAAATCTCCCCCTTTTTTTTTTTTCCTGCTCACCCCAAAAAGGTCATCGTTCAAGTACCCAAGAGCTGTTTGACTATTAATTGCCCTAACTGCTCTAGAAATGCTAATTTACATCTGCCAGGCTAGAAGCAGACATCTGCATTTGATTGATGCATAAGAATCAGTCCTTCTGATGTTTCCCAAAGTAAGGCAGTATGAAAATGTTTGTGCAAACCTTATGGACTTATGATCTACATGGAATATCTGTACTGTGGCCCATTAAACTATATACAAAATGTGGAAGGTCAGACTCAGAACCTTACAGTTTAGGCATGCATTGTCAACCATAATTTATAAATGAGTGAACAGTATAGACACTTGCATTTCTTTGCTACCTCTTTCTTGAGTGATAACAATATTCTTAGGAACTTAGGATCACAGCGAGTTTGGGATGAATAACCCTTTAGTCTTGTCCTTAAGAGATGACCCATTTCCAGTCTACTGATCACTAAGTAATATTCTTAAACACGAAATACTTGGTTTCTCAATGAAAATTACTGTTTTCTGACTTGAAGAGATTTTATTTCTTTTTAGTACAATAGTTCATTAAAAGAGGAAAATATTCACCTCGCAATCTAAGACTGTAGTCACAAGTCCCTTTTCTACCAATACCCTTCTAGTAAAAGCTGAAACTGTAGCCAAAATAGTACATCTGTCCATTACCAGTATTGAATCACAGAGCTGTCTTTCTCTCTTTTAAGTTTTAAATTTCCAGGAAAATACAATTGGAATCTCTTCTTCAAGCTTTCAAACCTGTCATACTGCATCACAATCACTTTTTAAAGGCATCTGTGCACCAGTGAAAACCAAAGCAGTACCACGACTGGTTGTAAGGACTGCCCGTCTCTTAGAACAGGCAAGCTGACTAGTTTGTGCACAGAAAAGATAATTACACCTATTTGCTTAAAGAATTCATGTGTAGAGTTGTGTGTATCTTTAAATAGAGGCAGACACATGTTCTAGCAGATATGTTTATACTTGAGAAAAAAAAAAGAATATTCTAGGACACAAGTTCAAAGACACTTCTGTTTAAAGATACAACTGTTGTTCTAATAAAATGGATATATATCAAAAGATTACAAATTTGATCTTTCAGAATAGTTTGTTTTTTGTAAGATGTGCTGACAGTAAGTGCACCTTAGCTATTCAGGGCAGCTCTCAATCAAGATGAGATTTGGTCTCAGGCAAATACCAATATAAGAAAGCAGTTACAGTTTGTTATATTCTACTTGCCTGAAATGGGGAAGGAAAGTGGTTGTGTGGAATTTAGTCATTTAAGATAATGACGAAAAGTTATTTCATAAAGTGGGGTTGGAAAAAGAGACAGCTAACATTTATTTTGTCACCTCTCTTGGTCCTTCCTGCATGGTGTTCTGTCTTCTGCACCAAGCGACGTTTCAATTTACAGGAACATAAAGCTATATTTATAAACTAGGAACAGGCTTTTATTAAAGATTCACCTGAGTCCAGTTAAATCAGTTCTGGCACTTATCAGTTATCAGTTCTGTCATTAGTTATCAGTATCCTTATCAGTTCTGACACTTTTTAGTTCTGCAATTGGACTTCTCCAAGTGAGCATTCTACACACATGGCAGAGATGGAAAATATCTATTTCTGGTAACGAAACAGAGATTTTCTAATAAGAACAAGGAGATCAGAATTATTTCCAGAAATAGAAATAATCCATATAATTTTTTTTACTTCCTTGTGGAATTTCTTCTTGATTTTTGACCCTGTTATCTTGCTGTAGTTTTAATGAAATAATATACAATTCCTTTAATTTCCTTTCACTTGTATAAGCAATTGTAATTGCCAAGTAAAAATTTTAGAGTAATATCTAGTATCACAACAAACAGGGGTAATTACTCCTTTCCCATTCTCCAGCCATCAGCTGAGTTTCCCACTCATAGTTTCTACTTTGTAACTTTCTGACCTTACAGTTGCTCTTTATCCTCTCTGGAGCTCTGGATCCTCTTTCCTCAGAGGGAGAACAAGGAAGGGGAAAAGTCTCCAAGTTTCTCTCAGCATGAATTTTGGTTGCCTGCTTGAGAGACCTAACTTTCCCACTGATCCTCCTATTCTTTTTAGCTTTTTCCTTTTCCCAGCAGCACTCCCAGCTACAGGCTTACAAGGGTGCCATTCCCTGACAACAGGGAAATTTCTGTAGTATTGGCTGGAGATAAAATACCAGAGTGAAAATTATTAGCCTCTGACATACAGGAGGTCAGTCCAAATGACACATTAGTCCCCCTGGAATTAAGGTTTGTAAGTCTATTATTTTAACACAAATTATAAATAAGCCTCAATCACCAGCTTTCATACTTTTCCTGATCCTTCGGGGGTTTTAGTCAGTTAATTAATTTAAATTAGGCTTAAAATGTGAAGTCAGGAGAAATTGTTAGGTAGTTCTTGGAACCTATTTCCACAGGTCTGAGAGGACAAGTGAGATTTGTACTATAATCACGTGCAAATTATACGCAAAAGGAAAACTGCTTACTGGGTTTTACTAGGAGCAAACTGAAGGAAGATGTTGTCCCTGTCTGCCCAGCACTGATGAAGCCGTGGCTGTAATACTGCTTCTAGTTTTGGACCTTGGAGTTCAAAAAGGAAGTGGAGAAAATAGAGAGTGTCCAGTTCTAGGAGAGAAAGTATAATAGATTTAGTTATCTGAAGGAGATTAACGAGAATGAAGGAACTAAGATCTTTTGTAGCAGCAGCTAGCAGAACAAATGATAAAGCTGCAGCTTAGGAGGTTTAAAAATGACATTCAGCAAAAATTTTTCAGCAAGAAGATTACCCAGGTAGGTAGTGACATCTCCCTCCTGAAGCTTCTCAGCTAGAGAAAACCATGACTGATCTAATCTTCCATTGACAGCAGTCCTTTTCCACAATGGAGGCTGAGCCTTCAGCTGTTCTTTCTAAGATACATTTATGTGACTGAATTATCTTTGCTTTGAAAATCTGATATCTGAGGGATTGCCTGATGGTATTTAAAGCAGGAGAGTGTGATATCAGGCATTAATGTAGTACTGCTCTAAATAGGTGATGTACAGACATGAATATATCATAGTTCGTGGGAATACTTATAAATAATTGAAGACTGAAGTCTAGTCTTCTTTCTAGTAAATCTGTGTCCAAATTCTAAATATTTAGGGTAGATTGAGTACAAAAACTTAGCGATAGAGCTCTAGTGCTGTAATTACCTCCTTCTTTAGCAATTCTGAAATGTAATGTTGTTACATGGTATACATATGTAAAAGGATGAATTGCTCATGTGAAACATTTTCAATTAAGAAGAATGATTTATAAGCCAAAAAAATATAATTAATTTACTGTGTTTGGTAGATTTCAGGCCTTAAAAATTGGAAGTCAATTTTATCATTAATACTCAGGCTCAGTCTTCAATCCCCAGTCACTTACATTTACATATGTGAGCCAGAGAATAACACAGAGTAGTTCTTTTTTGAAAGCATCTGTAGGATCAGGCCCTAATGGATATGGATAGGTAGTAGCAAGAGAAGATACAAATTTTTAGCTTTTATAATGTCAACCTTTTACCACGATTTGGCACACAAAGAATACTACACAAAGCAACTGCAAATAGAAAAATGTGTCAATGTGTAGTAAGATTCCTATGTCAAAACAACATCAAAACATTCAAAGGAGCCATTTATGATGTCAATGAAAGAACTACAATGCTACTAATTCACATTGCTTCTCTTTTTCTTACTTAATTGTTTATATGCTTTAAAGAAATACAGCTTTCTCAGATCAATGTTGCCACTTTGGAACAATTCGATTTCAGATACTGATAAACCTACCTACTGCCCCCAAACTGGCCAAATACATTTGTGTATGTGTCTGTAGATCTTAAAAAAAAATGAGGTTTAAGCCTGTAAATTGCTACATCTGACACCTTATATTATCTTCCGAAAGCAGTAAGATCACACGTAAGCAGATTATTTGAAACAAGAAGTCTATAGGAAGCTTGATAGCTAATGAATCATGAATTAAAGCCTCCAGGAGGAGACCAGAATCAAATCACAGGAAGTGAAATGTTCTTCTAGTTTAATTCAACAAACCATTCTTCCATTTTCACATCAAATCAAGTATTTTCTGACAACACAGCAGAACACACAACAGTTTTTTACATTTATTATAATTATCATTGTTTCATTTTTATTTCTATTATTACAGTGCAGAGAGAGGGTAAAGGTTTTTACTTAAATTAGGGTTTCTAACAAGGAAAGTCTGAAAGTATAGCAGTAGATAAAAGTGAAACAAGATCTCAAGCTAATTTCTAATACAGGTCTTCATACAATTGAAAATTATTCAAATTTGGAATAACTGAACATCATATGGAAAACTATGTTCTTTTGGAGCAACAGCAGCCTTACTCAAGACAAAGATCTGTCAGAAATTTGGTGCTTGATTTTTTTTACTTTATGCCTGGACTATTCCTATAGCTGGTTTGTGCTATTAACCTCTTTCTAACAGGATCATGATTGGAAGAATGTCTACATGTTAGACAAAGAATATTCCAGAAGAACTGACTCAAGTGAAGAAATCCTGACTGATGTTTCAGTCATTCTGCTGCATCTAACTGTATTAACAAGATAATCAATTTATAACAATTATTATTCTTCCAAATGTATTTCAAGCATTTCAATTTCTGTTCATCAGTTCCAACTGATTATGGAAACTGAGGACTTTAAACCTCAGTTATAAGCAGAAATGGATATTTGTTTCTTCCCTCCAAATGTGCTTATTACATATTTGCTATAAGCCCCTGTAAACAAGAGAAGTCATTAGCACATTTTGTCGTAGTCTTGTTAATAAAATTTGACTAATTATTTTCTGCCTGCCTGCCTTTCTTGAGCCATTTCAACTGAATGTCTTTTGTCCATACTGTGTGTCTTAAACATCAGTGACTTCCCCTGACAGTTTTTCTCTCCTCTTTCCTCACCTCACTCAGACACATACAAAAGCAAAAAGCTGAGAGAATAAATAGTCTTGTACCATGTTCTGAAGGTCAACAGACACAGGATTTGTAAGCCCAGTTGAGAAAAAAATTCTGAAGTCAAGAGCTTTGGTAAAGTGTGCAACAGCACTTTAAATTGAACTTTGGCTCTATTTTAGCGTATATAGAATGGGTTCTGTTAAACTACAGATTTCTGGAACAGAATGTTTTTTTTTTTCCCATAAGCAGCAGTATTAAAAGCCTTGATCTCACATCCATTCTTTTAGCAATGCTATCAGAACTCTTCAAGCTGGAACCTGAATGTTTTGAAAAGGCTTACTTACTTACTGAGGGTAGCATTTGGATATTTTAAAAAATAGTTCAAAAACACACGGATATTTAAGCTATGTTCATTTCAGTTGCAATTCTGCAATTTTTGTTTTCTCCGTCTCCAATTCTCCTTTTTCTCTTTGTGGCAACAAAAATATTTGTTGTATGTTATGTAATTTCAGCACTGAGAAGTTAGAATTTTGCTGTGATCTATAACAGCAGTTTCTGAAAGAGTCTCTTTGCTGTTTTGGTTAGAAGTGTCTAAACTGCTTGAATTTGTAAAGATACAGCTAAGTAAGTTAGCTATTTGCAAGTGTTAATATCAGAAAGGGAGGGAAAGAAGGAAAGCTTGTGCCATAAATATTTCAGACAAGCGAAACTAAATTGCTGCCTGCATGAGGCAAAAGTAAATTATTTCAATTTTTAATGGAAAGCAAATGATATTATTGTTGTTTTCAGACATTGAATGTTGACAAAAAAGACCCTGGTTTTGCTTTACTTTTCTAACTAATCACATCTGTCATAGTAAAAGAATGGAAAGAACTCCAATAATATATTTTTGAAAACTATGTTTTCATTCTGCAAATCATTTAAATATACATATTTTAAATTATTGCTATGAATAAGATCAAGAACAAGAAGTTGTGTGCACATAATAGTTATAATGAAGTGCAAATATATTTACACAAAATTGTAGTAATATAGTATCTGAACATCTACTGTATTTCATATTACTTTAACTGATTGAAATACTTAAGCTTGGTAGTCACCAGAACACATTGTAGCTATGAACATAATCTTTAAGGTAGCATCAGAAACTCCCACTGGAAAAAAAAAAGTATATTTTTATTTTTTTTTTAAGTTCTTTCAATTACTTTCCTATCTATATCACTTAGGTTGGTGAGCTGAGTTTTGCAGAGGTATATGGAACACAGAAATTAGAGAATGTGCTTTCCACATAAAAATTATGGCAAATAATGCTGGTGATATGAATCTATCTTTCATTTACCTGAGAATAACCCCCAGATTTTTCTGTCCTGCTTTTTCTTTCCCTCCTTTTCTTCCCCTACTCTCTCTGTGTTGATTCATATCTTTAGCACTACAGATTTTGGCTTGCTTTCTGTTCTTTATTTCTAAGGCTACTCTTCTCATCGAATATCCTTTTTGCTGTACTCAGTCATCTTTTTCTTTAAATAGCTCACTGAACTGTAGCTGTGTAGGAATTGATTGGGCCTACATCAATGGCTTGGTGCTCCACAGGGAACTGCTGAGGGCCAAGTTATCACTATGCTCCTACACAGCTGGTTCCTGTTAAGCTGAGTCTGAGATGCTGTATAGGTAACATTAAGGTAGGTAAGCAGTAAGCAGTGCTATGAGACCTTTGCCTTTTACGGCTTTTCATGGTGTAAGGGAAACATGAGATTAAAATAAATATATAAACAAAACAAGAAAAAGCACTAGTGTTGCTCACCCACTAGTAAGGATCCCGAATATCATTGCATTATTGAGTGTGTCACTTTGCATCTTAAGGTCTCAAGGCTACCAGCAGGACCACAGTACATACTGCAGCTTGGCTGTAGGAGGAGCTTGAACCCAGGCTGCCTGTCCTGAGACATCCATAGCTGAAAAATTAGTGTGTGATGGTGTACTCTCACACATGCCTCCCAAATGGAGACGTTATTGCTGTTCTTTTGTGTAGGCAATCAAACTAGCATACAGCTCTAGCAAAAGAACTTAGTGATTCTACTGGAGTCCTGTGGAAAAGACAAGCCTTTTACAGATAGATACTACTTCCTAGTTTTTATAGAAGGATGAAACTGAGAAATAAAAATAGTGTCACGCCTGTTTCTCCATGGTTTTCAATATCTAATCAAAAAGAGGGCCTGGAATCTTAAATCTAGATTTCCATGCATACAGCACAATATTTCTGGTTTGTTGGACAGGCCATTTCAGTTTAAGCAATAAATAGATTCAGACACCCCCAAAGGTTTCATTAGCTCTGTGCATAGAAATGATGTTGACTGAGTTACAAAAATGAGTGAAAAAATAGGAAATTTACTTAAATATTTGTAATTAAATCATTTGATAAACACACAAACATGTAATTTTGGAGATGTCTGTAAGACTAAACTTTAAAACTACCAAGACTGAATGGGATGGCACCAAGATGGAAGACTAAATGAACAAAAAATTAACAGTATGTTCACATAACTATGTCATGTACAAGCTGTATATCATATGCTGAGAGAGCTCTAAATTATTTCTTTCTGCTACTGTCTAAACTGTTCTAAAATCATGACAGTTGAAGGAAAAAAGAGATAATAGGAAGCCAATATAGCTGTGTCCTTTGTAGTAATCAAATCCTCTGATTACATTATTTTTGAGACTTCATTTTTTACTGAGGATAATCTCAAAAAATAAGAAAAAAAAGTGAGTAGGACAGACAGACTTGTTTTACAAGAGTTTTTTCATTATGGCATAATACAGGGAGGTAGGAAGAGAGTCAAGAATGAAGATTATTGTCTGCAAAAAGCTCATAGGATTTCTGGTTGCAGAAAATACAATTACTATCTTAAAAATATTCACTCTTGAAATGGAAGAAAAATGATTTAATAATGTGGTTGAAATTACTTTCAAAAACATTACTACCATGATGGTAAATAAAATACTGAGTAGGAATGAAAGAAAGAGTAATACTTGGCAAGAATCTGTGTTTTGAAAATGGAGGTTTATCATCATTTCTAAATTGCATGTGGAAGATGCCACTGTTGGGCAAGGTTCTTCTCTGGGCAATAAGGTTCAAAGTTCAATTCTGGGGAACAAGCTTCTGCTTTGGTTAATTCTCATGGCTTATTCAAAGGGAATTTTGAATTTGCTATTACTTCTCTTTCTTTGTTTCTTCTGAGTATGATGCTTGCTCATGTGGAGCTCAGTAGTTGCTTCTTTCCTTATCTTTGGCTTTACTAATACTGCTTGAGCTCTGAATAGATGCAGGCAAGACAATGGAGAGGGAATGGAGTCAGTCATCATGCTTGGTGACATAAAACTCAATAAACATGATTTGCACTGATGTAGGGACAGAAATAGGCTCATTTTATTTAGAGAGGTAAGTCTTGATAGACATATTTCAAGAATAATTTCTGAATTTTTTGTTAATCTGAAACAAATCAGAAAAAGAAAAAAAATCGGGAGGGAAGATGGAAAAGAAGATTGGGGAGTTTCAGGAAATACTCTGGTTTTTTTTTAGAAAAGCTCCCATACGTTTACATTCTCTTGCTTTGTAAAATGCAATTGTCCATGTAAAACAACTTGTTATGAACATATGGCAATGGAAACACAGAAAACCCACCAGAATAAACCTCTATATTACCAAGGGGATTGCTTGAAACAACATAATGGCTATGTAAGAAGCCAAGAAGAAAATGAGAGAACTCTCATAGACCTGGAAAATTCATCCTGAAATTCATCCTAGTGCAGAATCACTAGGTCTAAGTCACTAGTTTACAAAAAAAAAAAAAAAAAGTCTCTAGATTTAAGATTTAAAAAAGTGTGATTATCTTGGACTATTAGAACACAAATATAATCAAATGCCTTATAAAATAGCCTTATAAAATTACGCTCAGCTATGTAATTCTCTGTTTACTTTCCTAGTCATTCTAACTGTGAAGTGAAATTCATTAGCTTAAAATTCAGATAAGCAAACGAAATAGCAGCTAACAGTTTTACTCCATATTTTGTGCTAACTTAGTACGAATGTATGGAGAGCTCTGAGGTTCTTCAGTGAAAAGCTTCACCTCTTGCTTTAACTTTTTCTTTTGAATATCAATATGGTGAATGCTGCACTAAAGTTCTAAAGTTTCATTTGGTAAGTTTGGTGTGGAACAATTTCTGGAGAGATTAATGACAAATAAGGTGGAGGAAGTAGCATGCTAAACTGCCAGATTTGTTTGGTAGGTGTTCAGATGTTAAAGTCCTAAGAGCATGCACAAGGACATTTATGTCTGCTGAGTCACAGGACCTCAGCTGACGGGTAAATACCTGTTTGATTGTCATATTTCTTTTGGATTCGATCGTGTGCCAACATGATCAAATATGCATACAGAGATACAGACCGCAAGGATAATCATTGTTATCAAGGATAATCATTATTATTAAGGATAATAAGCTGCAGTTAAACAGGCATGGACAAGTTTCAGACAGGAACATTTTTATGTACTTGTGCCAGAGAATTTTTATTTCCTTGCCTGCCAGAGATAACTGCCCTGGTTTACTGCATGTATTATAGAAGTGAACTTAATTGCATTCAGTAATTCTTGTTTATACTGGCACTGTTCATAAGATACATCAGACACTGGTAGGATTTGAGCACTCTCTCTTGTCATTAAATTCAATGAGAAATAAAAGTAGTTCACACTTCTAAAAAGGAGCACTGCAACTCATTGACTAAGATTCTTGACTCATGGGAATTTATGAAAATAAAAACAAATTTGTTATTATTTGAATCCAATCTTTGGCTCCCGACCATTTAACCAACAGAGGAATAATATTCTTTCAACTCACTGCTGTTGAACTTCGGATCTGTCTTACTGCATGTGAATGAGTATTTTTGTGTTTTAGTTTGTAATATTAGAATAGACTTTCACTGCAATTAAAGCTGTTTAAACTCATATACTGTAGAACAATGAAAAAGTATAATTTGAAAGTGATAGTAAAGGTAAAAAGAGTTTTTCCATTGTTCTTAGTAGTAAGCAGGCTTCAGACTGAGAAGGACTCTGTCAGCAGGTTTGAAGAGCTCTTGGAGGAGCTCAAGGAGGACACAAACCCTACAATATTTTATCTTCTGAGAATGGTGTCCTGATAAAAAAGTCTTGACATTTCCATTAGACAAAATTGTAACATCTCCAGAAAGAGCTTTAAGGAAATTTTCAGTGGCACACAAAATAAGCCAATGCCACAAGAGTTTCTAGTGCATATTTCTGTGTCACTTGTTAACAGTCTTTATTATGAAGTGCAAAGTGTAAAAGTCCTCTCCTTTCATTAGGAGCTCATACCATGGTCAGCATCGCAGGACGCAGAGGTATGACAGAGCAAGCGCTCTCCATCCACTTCAGCTTGTTTAAGACATTTCCATACCCCAGGTCCTCATAGCTAAGATGAAACAACTGACTTAGTGAGTACTTACAGTCTATTTCAGCTCAAAATATAATACAAAATATAATACAAATCATAAGTAAAATAGGAGCAGAATCAACCTTGAAGATAGATATTTAAATATACATATTTTAGAATGGATTAAAAGCTAAACAGAATATTTTACATTTTCCAGCTTTTTGTAAGTTGGATAATAAATTTATCTAATTTTCTCTCTACAAACTGAGAGTTCTGAGTTAGTACAGTTGAAAAAGGATTAGAATCGAATCTATAAAGCAAAGAAATTAGTTGCTTTTATCCCTCTGACAACATAAATAAAGTCTTTATAGGAACAATGGCAGCTTTATTTTTATTGTCTTTTGCAAATAGATTTTTCTACTGAGTCAGAAGCTGAAGTTTCAGTAAGCTTATTAAGATGACTATACTGGGTCCTCACTTAGAGTTGCATCCAGCATACTGTAGTTTCCTATCATAAAGTTATCCCTGATATGAATCTTCTCTGAAAAGAAAAGTATTAGTCTCCAGGGATTACAATTCTTGTAACTGTCAAGAAGTTAAAATGATTCTTAGATGAAAGCAGATGTTAACTCACACTTGAGGATTTTTTTTATGGATTAAAATATGCATTTTTACCATTTTGTGGAAAAAATGTGTGTGTGTGTGTGTAGTTTATGTGCCATGCTCTCATTAAGAAATCACAGGCTAAAAATTGCAAAGCCTGTAAGAAGTTTAGGTTTTACAAAAGGATTAGAATATTCAAAAAAAAAACTTTGAATCTTGAAACACTGTGAACGTATTTTTGATGCATTGTTCATAACAGAGAACAGTGATTTGCATCAATAGCTTTCCCCCACCTGTCATCATAAAGCTCTCATTAAATTCAACTGCTGTATTCCGAAATAAACCCCAAAATGTCTAACACTGACACAGTGAAATTTCTGAACTAATTGCTTTTGAAATTTCAGGCCAGATCAATAATAAAAAATAAGTCATAACTTGAACCAGATTCACCTCTGCATAAGATCTCCTATGAGTCTTGGACAATACAGTTTCTTTCTTCTTCAGTCATTTGTATGAAAAATGTAGGTAAGGCTATTCCCTTACTTTTGGGTGCTGGCAGGATAAAGTTACTAGTGTAAAGTGCTAGAGTATTAGTGTCATGTTTACCAAGGAATCACCTATAGGAATGAAGGCAGGATAAATGGGTGGATAGCTATGTTACAGAGAAATAGAAAATAATGCAGTGCACAGTGCATATGCAGGGAGGTGCCATGTGGGTACTGGTAGACAAGATTATTAGAAGATGTTGAAACTGTAATGCAGGAAGATTTCAACATTAGTGAAGGAATGGCATCTGCGAAGACAGATGAGGATGCTTCTTGATCATTAAGATCACAGGGACATAATATTTTGGGGGAGTTCCATGTCAGTAACAGTGCTACAGCACATTAGTTGCAGAGTATTTTTCTTCTTCAAAGGATTTTATAAGGATTAGCTAATTCTTCCAGTATCCTCAGGGCTTCAAACCAGGAAGTGGGTGATGTGGATTTGTATGGGCTCAGGTAGAAAAGAGTTATTTTCTAAGCAGTAGGTTACATTAAAAAGGCAGGAAAAGAGTCATCAAGTTTTTAAGTGACGTGACCCCTAATCCCTTTTTTTAAGAAGAAAATCTGTAGGATCTAATCTCTACAAGGATTAGAGACTTCTCCCTACAGCCTTGAGACGGTTCCCTGCAGGCCTGAATTGAGTAGATAAAAGAGATAACAAAGTTTCCCTGGATCTTGTAGTCAGGGACACTAAGTCCAGAGAGCAGTGGGATTTAAGATATAGTCCCATCACAAGAGCTTTCTTTTTAGCTAGTTCTAAGCAACTTTATGCATTTTTTTTTTTTTTAGATTCGCCTCTGAGAAGGTATCCTACACATCTACCCCCATATTGCTCACAGAGCCTACATCTCCATTCTAGGGGAAATGTTTCATGAAGTTAAATTTGCAGCATGGTGGGTTTCCAAACAAAAGGTTCAATATTAGAGCTGAACTGGTGATACAGACTATTAATTTTATTCACTTTGCTATCTTCCACCTTCGATTATAGGTAGATCAGTAGGAACTTTTATGTTCTGTGATTGTAATACCTATGTTCTAGCAGTCTATTGCCTGTTTTGTTACTGCAGCTGCTATTAGTACTATAACTATTTCTAGAGCTACTATTATCACTATCAGTACTAAATATGACAAATAATCTTGGCTGAAGATCCACTCATAAATATGCATACCTTAAATATGAATACCTTGTAAATATGTATACCTCATAAATATGAGATCCAGCCATAAATATGTATCCCCTTCCTCAGTATCTAAACCAGAGTCTGTATCAGAAGCAAGTCACATGCTGTCATAACAGGAAGGAAAGGGAGCAGAGTAAGTGTGTTTCAAAGGGAAGGTATAGTTACTGTACAGTATAGTAATGGACAGCTAGTCTACATAACTACAGTTATATTGCATTGCCTTTCTATCAGTAAATTTGCTTTACTGATTTTTTTCACAATGGCAGCAATGACACATACAGTACTAGATGGTTTAGAAGTGTACTAGTTTGGCCCTGACTTGAACTTGGCTCTTCTATTACAGTTAGACTGTAGACTGTTGCTGATATAAAATAGAAATTTTAAGTGATAATTATAGGGTCTAGATTTTGTTCTTTAGATGGTCGCAGCTCAGTCAAGTCTAATGCATCGAGTCTAAATCTCAAAAATTGGCTTCTGTATTATACTTGCAAGTAGGCAAGATATCAATATATGTGCAGTACTATCGCTATCTTCTGTTCCTGTGGCGGTGTTCTATTATAGCTACGGCTATATATATGAGCATCTAGAGAGGGTCCAGTGGAGAGCCATGAAGATGATTAAGGGACTGGAGCATTTGTCATATGAGGAAAGACTAAGCGAGCTGGGCCTGTTTACCCTGGAGAAGAGAAGACTGAGAGGGAAACTGATCAACATGTAACAATACCTGAGGAGTGATTGTAGGGAGGATGGGGCCAACCTCTTCCCCGTGGTGGCTGGTGACAGGATGAGGGGGAATGGGGGTAAGTTAAAACACAGGAAGTTCCACCTCCATATGAGGAAGAACTTTACTGTGAGGGTGACAGAGCCCTGGAACAGGCTACCCAGGGAGGGTGTGGAGTCTCCTTCTCTGGAGATCTTCCAGACCTGCCTGGATGCCTGTGCCACGTGCTCTAGGTGTCCCTGCCCGAGCAGGAGTTTGGACTAAATGACCTTTGGAGGTCCCTTCCAACCTTAAGCATTTTGTGATTCTGTGATTCTGTGTGATATTCTATTACAGCTATGGCTATCCTATATTCTGTAACAGGAAAATCCAGAAAAAAAACTCTTGGCACTAATCTATGCAGGAAGCTCTTGTGCTGACTGAGGCTACTCACACCAAGGTCCCTGCTGTCAGGCACATTTTCTAGATGAAGCTTAAACCTAAACCTCTGTTTTGTGCCTTGCTGTGGCATTCCCTTGCATTTAGGTAGATGAAGTGTCTGAACTCAATTACCAATAAAGTTAAAGAAAACTGAAAGCCCTGCAAATACCCAGCCATCTTATTGAAATAAAGCCATGTTTAAATGGTTTAAGTACCTGCTTAAGAAAACATTGATAATAACTGAAGAAAATTATGATTTTTTTCATTGTTTTATATTAGGTGAAAGTGAATTTCACAATTCAATAAAATAAAAAAGTACTGGCTTATTTCAAGTTAAAATATTTTGAGAGGCCAAAGCATTATTTTTACTTATACTAGATAAAGAATCCATTATTATGATGTCTTGAGTATCTTCCTATGTTCTTAATGTTGTGCAAAGAAATTTCTACAGGATTAGAGAACTATTTAAATATGTTGTTAACAATTTACAATTCAGATTAATGGACTAATATGTATTTTGCTCCTCTTTCAGAAGGGAATCCTAAGCACAGATATAATTTCATATTGCCTCAGAAATTGGTCTCAAAAGCACCACTGAAATTTCTTACTATGAGTTTACCTAATTCCTATACAATGTTCAGAAGCTGTGAAAAAACACATCTAGTATTAATCCAGGTTTCTAGCATACAGAAAGCAAAGAGAGAGGTTATAATACTTTATCTCTAAATAGCAAGTATTAATTTCACACTATAAGGAAAATACTTTTTCAGATAAAACTGCACTTTCTTGTTTCTTGGAAATATATCTTTCCTTGCTTTTCAAGTACTTCTCAGAATCCCATCACCAGCCGGGACCAAAACAAAACAAAACAAAGCATGCGATTGCATTGGGTCACAATCTTACACATTCTTGTCAGCCTCCACTTGGTGATGGGTCAAGTCCTTTCCGCCTTGACATCTGCTCTATCTTCAGAACATGAAAACCTCACACATTTTGCTCTGTTGCTCTGTTGCTCGTCGTACATATCAATGATTTCCATTGTTTTCCACACACCCCACCATTTTCAAGGAATGAGATGTGAGTTACATCACTGACTAGAAACTCTTTGTTGGTTTGGAATCTGTCATTCTTTTTTTCATGTGATACAGTCTAGATCTTCAGACCTCTCACATCAAAGCAATAAAACACTGTACAATTATCTTCTATGTCACTCTCTTATTAAAATTGAATAGCTATTTCTCATGCGGCTCAAAAAATAAACAGATGTCTTTCATATTTTTTCTATTATCCTACTCTCTTAAAATAATTAGTGTTGCTCGTTGCACTTCATTTGAACAATGAGGTCAGGAGTTTTGCCCTCTGATAAGGTTGTTGAACTTATGCAAGAAATTCACTTTCCTCAAAAAATAGTCCTATTTATCTTTCTGCCTTCTTCAGACCTGCTCTCTGACTGAAATGCACTTTAAAATCCTAGGACATAAATACGGGATAATTCTTATTCTATAGGGATAAAGGTTGTTTATAGGGGCACAGCATGGGTCCATAGCATTTCTTGACAGAATTGAGTAAGGCTTTCCTGTCAAACCCTCTCTCAGGGCTTACATCTTTCCTTTTCTTCATGTTTACCTTTCATATGCTCATGGTTTATAACGAGTTCTACCCTTCAACCTCCACATATGGGGTAACTATGCTAGCAGCTATGTCAGCCTGGGACATGCATGAAAAAGTGATTTAATAATGAATAATAGTTATTTCATCCTCATGTGAGTGCCCACCCCCCCACCCTCTTCCATAGATGTTGCACTCCAAAGACCTTGTTGCACAAAGGCTTTAAGAACTAAGAAAAACTCCCCTCCTTCTGTGGAAGTTCTCTTACCTCTGTACCCAGTGGCTAGGAAATAACTAACCACCAGCTTTTAACCCCATGATGTAACAGGGAAATGAAAACATTATTTCCAGGTATGCACACACTCAAAACCTGTTCACAATTCACTTTTTGTTATCCAATTCCAAGTATAGGTGTTTTTTGCGGTATCTGACGAAGTTCTTTGGACCTGAATCGGTTATTGGCTGTATAGCGCTGAAGTAATCTAATCTTAGAGAGAACACAGTGGTTACATGTAACATAGGGTGTGACTTATCTTTACAGTCAACAAGGGCTTTGCTTTTGACTTCAAAAGGAACAAAATGCTATCTATGTATCCCCAACAACACCTTTTGTGTAAATGGCCAAAAACTTTTGCCTGATAGTCTAAAGAAAAAAGAGAGGTCCTCGGTGGAGCTATTTTCAGTCACTGGCTCTGAAGACTGACTTAGTTATGCCTAGTAGCAGGACTAAAACAGAGAAAGAGATTTTGACTATTTCAAGATGCAATTTTTTATTCTGGAACAGCTTTTTAGGCTGAATGAAAACTGTGTTATATTCTTGCAGGAATGTGGAGTTTGGTGCAAAACCTATATGAACCTCTGTAAATATTCTTTTATCTAGACCATGAGTTTTGGATCAGGTCCTCTGATCCTGTCCCTGAGAAGGATTGGGGTTTTAGCGTCTTATGTTGTTTTCCTATTTAGCATCATATTTTCAGAAACAAAAGATTAAAGATTAACAACAATGTTGAGGAAAAAGGTATTACAGGTTAAAAGGTTTGTAAATTGTGTCACTGTGTGCTGTAAAGCTCTCATGTAAACTACACAGATGCTGCCTGCGTCTCCAGAAAGCAGATGTTACCTGCCACAGTTTTTAAAAAGAGGCACTTATCAAGCTATGCATTGTTCAATCACACAAATACTGTTTTTTTCCAGAAAGATATTTTGCTCATGCCATATTAGAATGACAATGACATCTAAGTCAAGGCTAAGTCCATAGCAAAGTGATGAGCATCCTATCTGAATGTGGCATGCACATATAACTGTAGCACAAAACATCATTTTTATCTTTGTACATCCCCTGGATGTTTGTTGTCATGATCCAGCTATGGCATTTTCAACAGGAAAATAAAAGATGTAAGAAAC
Source organism: Tinamus guttatus (assembly GCF_000705375.1). Next base: position 94,855 of record NW_010585029.1, on the reverse strand, counting down.
ACTTGCAGATTGAAGTGTTGCATGACAAAATAAGGAAAAAAAGAATTAAATACTTTCTTGTACATGTTGTACATTTTCTACACATTCACACATGGACACAGACAGAGACACACAAACCAGGCACTAAATAGGCTGTTTGATATTTAATCTGAGTAGATATTGTTTGGTCTTGTCTCTGGATTTTTCATTAAAAATATGTGGTTAACAGCAGTCAACCTGATTTGCATGTGTGTGTGTCTGATTTGTTCACTGCTCTGCCTCCTGTGTCCTACATCTTAATCACATCCAGGCACCCGCCCCATTACATTACCAGAAGGGAAGTGATGGACATCCCTTGACTCTCTTCATGACCCCCTGATAATCCTGTTTCACACACAGGTTCCCTGCTGTATGAAACACAAAAGCTGCCACTGTAGTTCTTTACTTCCAGTCGATATTCTGACAGACTTGATATAGCAAATTAGTATGCTGTGGTAGGGGCACGACAAAAGACCCCTTTGACACACTCTGAATCAATACAAAGGCCAACAGAGAGCCATTTCACTGTAGTTCTGTTATTTTTCCCCTTTTGATGACCTTTCTTCTTCTTCTTCTTTTTTTTTTCAGCTTGTATGACCTTGTCAGATTTAAAAACATAATGTTAGAAAAGTCATCCTAGCACAGGGGTAAAAAAAATCTAAACATACAGAAATGCAAGAATACCAGTGCAAAATTAAAATACAGCTGGATCGCAGAAGTAGAGATTTTGTATGTGTGAATTTGTTTGTCCTTTACACTGTTGAAATCTCTACATGCTTCAAATGTCAGACTATAGAAACAAACAGTCTGCTTTGGACATGAATGTTGTGTCACATCTGAATATTACTATTCTTTCTTTTAAGAAGGATGAACAAATTATCTTAGAGTATTAAAAATGTCTCTCAGTCATATTTTAGGTGTCAGAAGGATCCTGTAATAGTATAATGCTTGCAATAGTGTTTCACAGTTCAAAAATCCCAAGTCACATTTACTTAATTTCCACCTGCTTATGCTTAAAAATTTTTACTGGATTTATGTTCATGAAAAAACCCAGTTTTCACCATTTGCAATATTTAAAAAATCTATAAAGAGCAACTTAGAACGTATCTGAAACTTTACTAGCAGCTATTACACTTCTTCAAAAGTCAAGACATATAGGAACTCAGTCATATAGGAATTACGGAGTTACTTGACTTGCATTTTTACCAATATTAATGTATGTATTTCTCCAGCCACACTATAACAATTACTCATTTGTTCACAATCACAGTCATTTTATTAGCTTTACACCTTAACCAATGTAATTGATTTTATATTGACTGTATGTAATAGATTTACATGTTAGTCTTTAGGAAAAACACATAAATATGGACAATAACAATTGATCCCATGAAAGATGCTTAAGTGTAACTATATCCAGGTACATACAGATGCTACAGCTTTGTCTTATTATCATCTTAAAGGTTTAATTATGCCATAATAAGTCCTAATTCACTTAATTTACATCCTTTTATATATTTTTTAACAATGATCCAACCTTTTAAATGGACAAGCTCTCACATGTATTTTGTTTTTCCTAACGATAAACTAAACTAAAAAAAAAAAAATCAAAAACAAAAACTATTCAAAACCACTTTCCAAACCTAATCTTCAAATTTTAAGTCTTAAAGCTGAAGGAAAACTTAAGTCAATATGAGACATTCCCAGCTTTAGAAAGCACTTTACTGTAACTCACAAAGAAACATTTTCCAAAAATATAAGTGCGCAAATTACTCCTAGTATTTACTGTACAGTATGTACATTTGACCTCTGCTGCACTTCAGCATTTCTCAACACATAAACCTTGTTCTCTCAAACAGAACAACTATATGGGCACAAGGGATAAAGCATATTGTGTAAAAAATTCAGGCCACTTCAGAGAACTCTACTTGAGAACATCGAGGCAAAATTATACTAGCTATTCCAATTCCTCTAGTAGTTATACTTAGCCCCAAATTATCTAGACACTCCCATTCCCAGCCCACCCCTCATGTTCCCCAGATAATAGGGTGACATATTCAGCTAATAGAAATCAATGGAATGCCAATGAAGTTCCACCATTTACACGAGCTTTGATCTACTCTATGAGAATATTTTGTTGGAAAATTTACTGTATTTCACTCAGGCAGAACATTCCTGGGATAAAACAAATGTACAAATATAAATAAAAATTTGTATAAAGCAAGAACTGCCCCTACACTTATCATAGTATTGATATCGACATCCATCTTTATGAATTCCATACTGGCAATGTGTTGCATTGTAACTCCAAGCCATTAAAACAGAGCACTGCTAATGTGTACAGTGTTTCTCTGAAATTAATATTCTCCCATAGGGGAAAAAAAAAGAATCCACACATTATATGCTAATGATTTTAAAAAAAGAAAAGGTTAGACTAACAGCAGTGACATGACTTCATATAAGGAACAGCAACAAATGCCAATGAAATCCACTTTTTCTTAAGTAGGGCCCTTCTTCCTTCTCTCCATTAGAAAACAGACAAATAAAACATATATAGTAAGCCCCAAGTTGGTTATTGCAATTATTGAATGGCAAGTTTGTAAATGAAATAAAATACCTCTGCTGGTATTTTAAACACCAGGTAGCCGAAAGTAATTGCTTTAAAAACCTTGTTTTAGGATTTCATTTGCTTTTTTTTTTTCCCTCCAAGCAAAACCTTTTTCCCTCCAAGCAAAACAGGCAGCTCATCTCTCAGATCTGCAGCATGACAGGTGCAGGACTAGAATCAGCTGGGACCTGAAAGAGACATAGGAAGAAAAGCAAAAGGAGGAGGGCTTGCCCTGCTGTTGCTTCTTCCCAGTCATTTATTTTAGTGCGTAGTTCATTATGCAAAGGGACTGTTTGCCACCCCTGTCTTCACTCCCTACTTAGCTTTCTTTCTCTAATTCTGCTCTAGTGGAATATTTTCTTATGAGCGTTGGTGCTCTCCTAATTTCCAGATTTACTATTCTAAGATCCTCCTTTTGCTGTTTTTATTTATCTTGGTGTTACCATTGTCAACCTGCATTGTTAATGGTCCAGACTTCTTAAGTTCTCAGGACATTGGCCAGCATCTGTCCTGTATTTGTGCACCCTCAAGGACTTGTCCTACAAACTGGGCCATATTATTTTGCCGTGATTTTGAACTGCCAAAAAGATCCTTAATTCTGTCTTTTCATACATTAAATCACTCCAGATGATAGTATTTTCTCCTTCAGGTAGGGCAGTATCAGGTGTTCGGCCTATAAAGTAGGGCTAGACACTTTGTAATTCAAAGAACTGAGCAAAAATCACCACGACTGTCATGTAATTCTGTCCATCTGTAATATAGAAGGAAGAGTGGGATGTCAGATTACTTCCTCAGGAAACCAAGTGAGTAGACGTAGTACAAGCTTTTCAGGAAAAAAAGAATTGCAAAAATGCAATAAGACAGGACCAGGCTCTGGAGCAGCTAATAAATCTTATATACATTCTTTTACCAGTCTCATTACTTGTGTGTGCAATTTTTCTTGCCTCTGTTGTAGAATTATGTGTGTTTTATTAATGCCTAGTCTTTATTACCTGAAATTCATTATGAGTGGATTAAATACAATAACTACATCTATGCAGTATGGAAAGTTACAACAATAACTATTTTTTTTTTTCAGTAAATAAAAAAGGTATCTATCTTTTCTTTGGTTTTGACACCAACTGGCATAAAATAGCTAGCCTTTGTGATATTAAACTCTCTTAGTCACCAGTACAAAAAGGCTGCCTTTTGGGAAGTCTCTGACCATTGCTTTTGTGCCAGGGAATGGTTTGAAAGATATTTTGCTACCAGAAGTCAGCAGTGTAGCAGGGACTGTTCTAACACATTGACAACAGGGATGCTGGCAAGTTCTGGTGCCCATGAATATTTCTAGACACTGTTTAATGGAATAGATATAGTCTGCTGTTCCCATAACTCAGTTGATCTTAGACTTTTCCACCTGAAAGTGTTTTTCCCAGGTGGCTCACAGTTCTGATCGGAGAAGGTTGATGTCTATTCTTCCATGCTTTCAGGATCAAAAAGAAAAAAAAAAAGAAAATTCATCTGGTTAAAAATACATCAATAGGTCTCACTGTGATTTAACAGGAGTTTTACATCTCCATTGACTTTAGGACAGTCTGTCCTTGCTTACGTTTACTTGAAATCAGAATCAGTGCCCTATATATCAGCTACGTATAACTAGCACCAGCTGCATGAACATCAATTTTTAACATTTGTAAGGCAAATGGTGGACAATATTTTGGAGTTTGTCTTCTCTTAAACTACTCATCGACCTCAACAAAAGATTAATCTAAATAAGGGTAGAAATATTTGACCCTTTTATTTCATATAAAATGGATGAAGACAATGTGATATGCTACTTACACATGCATGTATTTTTAGATCAGTGCTATTTATTTGCTCTTACTGCTTACTTCATCTACAATACTACAACTGTCTATATGCTTATACTGTGTCCATAACTACTTTACCAAAGCACAGTATAGTTTACACTTACTATGCTACTTGCATAAAGGAATACCAGATTAAATTTTTCACTTCTTGCAAGACCTTTATTCTACAGCCTCAGTAAATGAATCATGATGTTTATTTTATTCTCCTCCAGGAATCTCAAGCCACTGACACACTGTATAGTCAGCTAAATGTCAACTTCTATTAATAGGAACATGTAAACATAATCCAGTATTCAAAAAACAAACTCTTTTTTTTTTAAATGATGTTTTGCTTGTTCTAGAATCAACTCTTCAGCTGGCATGAATCTTCATTGAGGAAGTGCTATACAAGGGCACAAAGGGTATCCATGGGGACAGAGAAATCAGATTTGAATTGACAGTAGATCCAGTGTGCTCCCCTAGCCCATGTAGGTGAGAGCCTCAAGCCAGCCAAAGGAGAGCAGGAGGGCACGTGATCAGAGCTGCACTCAGAATAGGTAAAACTGTTTGTCCCTTCTGCCTATCACTGGCTGTGGGTTTTGGGGAAGACAAGAGCAAAGGGAATACAGGATTATCTAGCATAAGGTATTGGAAGACAATGAATACACCCTGTCCCTTCATTATATTGTCAAGGATTCCCAGCAGGTTTGTTTGTTTGTTCGCTGTTGTTGTTTTCTTTGTTTGTTTTTTAGTTCCTGCTACAGTTGCCTCCCTATCATTATCTAACTCTTATCATACACCAGTTTTGATATCAATTACCATATAAGCCTGTGTCAGTATTGTTTTGCCCTATAGCAAAATGAGAAAAGTCTGCTTGGAAATATCAAGAGTCAACATATAAACTTTCCCTCTGAACTGATTGAAAAGTTTACCCCTAGATATGCAGAATTGATTCTGGACACTATTGCCACAGCACCAGGCTGCACATCTGCAGGACACCAGGATCCAGCTGTGGTGGTCTCTGCACATCTTGACCTGCCAGAGATGATGAGGTCTGAAGGGGTTTGTCGTGGAACAGCTTGTGTGGACCTGGCTGAGGAAATAGATAGCGAAGTTAAATATGAATAGGAAATGGAGTGGAGATGCCAGGAAAACTCATTTATCTGCACTTGGCTGGTCAAATTAAACAGCATGCATAACAGATGACTTTATCAAAGGTTTAACACCCTTCCTCTTCACAATATTTTGTTCTCAATAGCAGGCATATCTAATCAGCATCCTCCCCTCTCCCCAGCAAATGAAAGCAAGTATGAATAGGTTTGACATTTCTGATATGTTCAAGATTAAACAGAGACAGAATCTGTCAGCTTTAGTTTTTGCATTTTCAAAAACAGAAGAGTAAAATAAATAAATAAATAAACACAAAACTAATTTCAGAGAAAATAAAACACATCTACCTTCCTTGCAGTTCAGCTTTAAAACTTCAGACTGCCTTTCATACTAAATTGTACTTATATTCACTTACTAATCTCCTCACATATTACAGATTTCACAAGTGACTTGTGAAGATGAATTGCTATAACTGTTTGCACAATTCCCATGTTATTCATTGTTTGTCCCTTTGCTTTACCCAAAATGGAGAGAATACACTTTCAAAGTGGCTGTCAAAGTGTGACTCATCTGGCAAGTCAGTATAATTTTATACTGAAAATTACATTTTATAAAGTAATATGCCAAAACACAGAAAAATTGTAAGATTTGTAGAAGGCATGGAACTTTTAAACATCGATTCCTATCTACTCCTTTTCACGGTTCAAATAATAATAAAAAAAGTTTTAAGGATAGAATCAAATGAATAAAATCACTCCTTAAATGCAAAAGAAAAAAAAATACAGTTTCCAGGATTCAAAAAATTAAAAAAAAGGCTTTTAAGGAAATATTAAAGCAAATACTCTACTTTTTAAAGCACATTTTAAAAAAGTATAACATTAAGATCATTTCCTAAACATTGTTTTCCTTTAGTTTCAATTATCTCCTCACATCAGGGATATTATTGCTCATCGTTGCTATTGAGACAGATATTGGATTACTTTGGAGAGAACTGACATAAAGGGCCGAACAGAACTTGATGGCTTTAGTCCTTAACCTTGACTAGTGTTAGACTTCATAATTTCTCCTTCATAACAGCTCTTTATATCTATGGATCAGACATGGATGGCAAGATGCTAGAGGGAACGTTACTGGTGAGCTACAAATCCTTTGTCCATATGGACAAAATATATGAGCAATTCTCTTCACATTTGTGCTAGTGAATGCAGCCTTGGCATAGAAGTAGCAATCATTATTTTTTAAAATTAAGGTGAAAATAAAAGGAATATATTTGATCTGGGGCAAAAACGAGCAATTTTATTCAATCTTGTCCAAGAAAACAAGTTGCATTTTATCTCAGGAGAGCTACAGCACTGGCACTGGCAGAAGAGGGGCCCTGCTCAGTTACACTCTTGTTATGACACATGTAATATGCATCATAGGGGGAAATGTTAATGGGGATTTAAGGGGACATAACAACCCCATTAGCTCTCCTGATAAATCTGCCATGGACTAAATGACAGTCCTTGTCACAGAGACTTTACTGTTGAACAGATCAGCAAGAGATAAAGGGAATGGACATTGGTTGTGAATAAGGCAAGAATTGTGAAGGCTATACTAAATTAGAGATTATAACTCTAAAGAACTAGGACGCACATGGGAAATTAATGTTTTTTTTTTTTTCTTTATGTTGAAACTGATCAGACCTCCATTACACAGTGGTTTTAGTGTGAAATCTTTCATAAGGTACCTGCATAGTATTTTGTCCCTTTAAAATTATTCTAATTCAGAATCAGTTGAGATACTGAAAACTCTTAAGAATGCAGCAGGTCAAGGAAATCCCTGCAGCATTTAATTAAGGGGAAGGAATTTTTCAAAATAGAAAAAAAAAATCATTCATCTCCACTCTGTTATATTTCTTCAAATGTGGTTGTGTTGTTTTGCATTATTATAGAATTTTTATTTCCCAAAACAGACTCTTTAGTGGCTATAGGCAGTGTGTCTGTTCATGTGTCTGCATGGATGCTTCTGATCTTTAAATCTCTTACTATCACTTGCTTATATTGCTCCTTTTCTTCTTCCTCTCTGTCCTTGAGCAATCAGGTCAATAGCTACAGCCAAACTTGGCAGCTGTTGGAGCAAGATGTCAAATGTTGAAATATATATTCTTCCTGCAGCGGCATCATGGCCTGTGGCTAGTCCTTTGTATGGATTCACTGTCAGCAATGTGGCTGTGCTCAGTGCTGACTGCTTACGGGAGCAGAACTGCCTGTAGGGTTGTATCAAAGTCATACTATTATGTAGCTGACTATGTTGCTTTCAATTCTTAGATGGCATCATTTCCTGGCACTGATTTAGCTGCATGATATTTTCTCACATCCATGTTTATAGTGCATGCCAGACCCTCTGAAAAACTTCGTCAACACTTTGAATGTATCTCTCTGAATTACTCCATTCCTTACTTCTGGAGAAAATGTTATTAAACCAACAAAGATCTAAATAAAATATTGGAGAACAAATAATTAGCAAGACTCTTTTTTTTGAAAATGAGTATCTGTAATTCTGATTTTTAGCCTTTCCTAAACAGACTCCCCCAAAAGTAGGAAATCTATGTTTGTCAAAATACTTTTTTCACTGCTACCATGCTTGGAAGACATAAAAAAACATTTGTGTAGGAGAATCTTATGAGTAAGCCCTCAACAGTTTATTGAGGAACATTTTACAGAGTTTTTTTTTTCCTACCAAGATGAAGATATGGGGGTTAAAAAGTGACACAGTTTTCCTCCCTTTAAAATAGGCTTTTATAGTTCCATTCTAGGAAATATCAATACTGGAAAATCCAGCCATATACAACCATATACAAGCAGACTATGTACAATCATGAAGTTTTCCTTCAGAAAAATAGTATCATTAAGTTAATCAAAATCTCAGAAAGGAGTGGAGAAATCATTTTTTGAAAGATTAACAGGAGTTGAGTTTGTGAGTTGATTAGTTTGCTTCAGTTTCATTCTTTGATAAGTATTTTCTCACTCTTATTGCACTTGGAACTCACCAAGGCCACAAACTACAAAAGGAAAAGGAAGTTTTGGTTAAGCATTTCATTGTGTTTCTAAAAACTTAATTGGTATGCACAGACATATTAAATAAGAAATATTGTAATAAGAAAGTCATATCAGTAATAAAAATACTCCCAAATTTTGGAAAAACTCATCCCTGAGTAGAACATTTCTATTAATCAGATGTTTATCTTATGTCAGTAATTTGAATCCATATAAACCTTTCATACAGACAGAGTAACATTCTGGAAAATTGTAATAAATTCAGCCATGCTGTGCATGAAATATAGCATATGAATTTTACAATACATCACAAAATTAATATACTTATTCATTATTCATCCATATCTGTGGTTCCTCCTGTGGGCAATTTCACTGAGTCAAAATTTGTCTCTTTATTCCTTTGTTCTTGTAACTACTTGTGGTCATATTTTCCTATGATGGGTTTGCATTATATGTCTCATTAATAAGTGCAACAGAGGGAAGCAATTGTCTTATAGTTATATTTGCTAATAACATATTCATTTTTCATGTTAATAACTGATTTTTTAAAATGCTGAAATCAAATAATTTACAAAATAAAACAAAATGCAAAATGTGACAGTGAACAATTTTATGGTCTTCTGCAAGCAAAAAGAGCAATAACGTTTTTTATATGTCATCTCAAAATGCTACCATAGGGATCTGACCTAGATTTAAACTCTTATCTCCAGAGATGAAAGATCTCCACATTAATCTACTGTTGCTCAAACATACGACTTCACATATATCAAGAGGGAGCAGCTTATGAAGTTAAACTTCAGTTGCTTATCCTTTGTGCTTTCCTATAGCAGGGCCATGACATGATCCCCCTCTGTACTCCTCCTCTTCCCCTCCTCCCTCAAAAAAAAGAGAAAAGAAAAGAAAGAGGCTTTAATCCTCCCTGGTACAAATTTCCCTAATATTCAATAATCACTCCTTGTCTCCCTCCCTGTGGGAGACGTCTGGTAGCATCTGTGCCAGCATATGTTAGACATCTCTGAGTGGGTCACTACCTCATTTTGTCACAGACTCCTCTATCACCTAGAGAGACAGCAGCATCTCTGCACAAGGCAGTGCTCCGCCAGTCACCGCGCTGCCATGTCTTTCCCGATAAGCCTGGTTCAGTACACTTTAACCTGCTCTCTGTACACGTTAACCCGCTGTCGTTAACCCACTCTTAACTGAGCCATGCTAGAAAGGGAGCTAGTGTAAGTGAGAGAATCCTTATCCTTATATCCTTGTAATGCTTTAAAACAAGACCTCAAATGCTAATTTCAGAGCTGCACCTGAGAAACAAGGAAAGAAAAATAAGTCTCTCTGTATGTTGTTTAGTATAGTTTAAATGCATTGTAAAATGCACAGGTAATTTGCAAATAGGTGATCTTTCAAATCTCACTTTTGAGTTATTTTTATAGCAATAGATTTGTTAGTAGCTGTGAAAAAATCTGCTTTTTTTCTCCTTAATTCGGCAAAATTAGACTGAAACATGCAACTGCACTAGCTCTTGGAAGTTATTTTAGATTTTTTTTTTCCAGATATTGGTGCAATTATACATTTAGAATTTCAGAGGTGCCATTTCTAAAGAGTTTCTTTTAGGTCATTTTCTGATCTAAAGCCTCTGTCTGCTGTTTATTTCAGGTCTATGTCTAGTCTTCCTGTGATCATGGCTGACCCTTGGAAAGTTTTCAAGAGAGTTTTCCAGATAAGGATTCAAAAATAAGCCAGAAATCCATTTTCTAAAAATGCAAAGCAGTCAACTTATTTCTCTCTCAATATTTGTAGTGATTACCTGAGTTAGGATGAGAAAATGTAAGCTATCATGTCTATATGACAGAATATTCCATTTTTCCCACTCCTTGTGTCTTTCGAAGGATTAAAATCTCCTAAAATTTTGCTGAAGTCAGTTTCATTCGGGATGCACTGAAGTCATAACTAGAAAGAAGTTATTTTACCTTGAATTTAATGATTTAATGAGAATTAAGTTAAATAATTGTTAAAATGTTATCCTCCAGGTTTAGATTCTGATTCAAATGGTGTTTAAATAAGATGGTCCTTGATCATTCTTTTTTTTCTTTTTTCCTTTAAGGTAGCACTATAGTAATGTAGGACTGTGTTTTTACTTTCTATATTGGTCAGAAAAAAATGTCCAATAACAGAAAAATGGATTCAATAGTCTGTTCAGATTTATCACCGTTAATATTGAAAATGCTTTCTCTATGCTGGCTAGCCCAGAATAATAACATTATCTAAACTGGTGGTTTCAAGACTTTGAAAGATGGTTTCCTAATTATAAAAATGAAACCAAATACATCTCTTCCCATTCCTATGAAATCTTACCCTATTGTAAAGTTGTTAAATCCTCATTTGTTGTACATCATAGTACCTCTCTGCTAGAAATGGCTCTTTACTGCCATTTGAACAAACTTCTGGATAAAAAAATGCTGATCTAGAGAACTGAGCTCTCCTCCATATGATGATGCAGCATAAAATGACTAGGAATTTTTTAGAGCCTTTAGAACTCTGCTGCACTTACAGGCAACTGGTCATTATAATTTTTTTTTTTTTTTTTTTTTTGGCATGAAATATATTCCCCCAGTCATATATAAACATTATTCATTATTATGGTTAGTGGTATATTTTGTTCTTCCCCACATTTCCTGGTTGCTAATTTTATATTATGAAAATATGAATATTGATAGTCTGATTTTATACATTACTTTGAACAGAACTGTTGCTAGAAAATAGCAAAATGTGAACTAGAATGACTGTGCTCCAGTACTGTGGTATAAATCCAGATTTATAGAAAGATTATTAAGAACAGAATTTAAACCAAATGTTTTAAATATATATCTGTTGCTAGAATTGAAACACTGAAGAGCAGCTGAGCTTGTGAGTGCCAGACTACTGCTGAGTTTAGAAACCTGTGAAAATAGGAGTCTGATAGACCTGTAAGTATAGTAGCATGAACAGCACTACTCTAATTGCAGTTTTCTTTCTTTCTTGTTAGATAGAAATGAATCAATATCCAAGTAGAAGCTGAATAAGAAATTTGCAATGATTTTTCCTACTCTTCAACAGGGCTATGACTTTTTTTGACTCTTAAGTCAATTGTCTGGTTCAAAATTATTACTATACTATCTTCTAAAGCATGAATTAAAATTTGTCTGAGAAGGTATTGTCAAGCAAAGGATATTTCTTAGTGTTTTCAGTGGCATGTTTGAATAATCACGCAGAATTTCTTTTTGCTACCGAATACCTTAATAAAGAATCAATACTACAGCAGGCCTCAGAGGAGTGGATCTCCACACAATCTTTTGCTTGGTTCGGCTGACACTGAGAATATCATGTAAAGATGTGCACGAGCATTTCAGCTGGCTTGTTCTCTTACTGATTAGACCTAAGAAGATATTTGATTACAGAATAGATGGGCAACATGCGTTACCATCCCTTCCCAATTTAATTTGCAATTTTGTTGTGCTCTAAGATGTGGCTGACAAGTTATTAAGGTTTTGCATTTGGAGGATAAAGTATGAAATAAAATTTAAAAAAATAGAGAAGAAAAATTGGATGCCAGAGGGTAATATCCTCTTATCTTCACAATTGTAGAGCAGTGTAGTGGCAATCATATCTGATGAGAAGAGGTTTTGAGTGAAGACATGTCCTGATGGTTATCATAAATAGATTTGGCCTACCCTACAGATGTCATTTATCTACAAGAACTTGTTTATGTCTATGCTTTCCACTTGCATGAGTCCATATAAAATCTTCAATGGGCATATTGAGCCTGAGACTAAACTATTGATAATTAATTTACATCAGCCACATGTTGTTTGCTGTAGCTTGCAAGGCCTACATTGAGCAGTGGTCCCTATGCATTGAAGTTACATTTTTATGTGATCGACAGATATATTCTTTAAAGGCTTAAGAAGAGTGCAATGGTGAGAGAGCCTGAAATAAATAGAATTTCTAGTCCCTAGCAACATAATGAGATAGCAAACACTGATCTGACTGCAAACTGATTCCACCCTAAAAAAGATTAAAAGCAAATTCCACTAAAAAGCTAACAAATTTTATTGTGAGCAATATTGTCCAAGAAAAGAGATAAAGTGAATAGTCTGACAGACTTTTCCACATCCAATTTTCTACATCAAAAACAAGTGAATCCTGGTAAGTCTCACGTGGGTATAGACAAGCACCTAAAATTATTCAGACGTCATATTAAATTTTCCACTAGCAAGAGATCACACCATTTACCAAAATTCTTGTTTCCTTTTCTTGAGGAGACTAGGTATATTGAGCAATCCATTTTCCTCAGATGTTTCAGTGCTATTTTAAATACAAGGAAGGTTCTCTGTATTTAGAAGAAACTATTGTTACTAATTTCCATGTAAGTACGTTCTGGTAATGGCAGTGGTATTTTTGCTGTTGGTTAGAAGTATGTTTTCACATATTTCGTGTCCAGTTTCCACCTGGCCCCTGCAAACTACAACCTCTCAATTCAAGAATAAATTAGCTCATAAAAATATATTGTTCATTTTAGATGTCAAATGAAAGGATTACTGTAATGAGTGCTTTCTTTCAGGATCCTGTGGTTGTAGCTTTCTACGCAATGTCTATATAATGTACTCTGTTTTCAAGATGCTGCTTTAAAAGCATTTTTAAAAAGCATTTGCAAATAGCAAAGAAGCAGAAAATTGAGCACATTCTTTTTCCTTATATTTTTTTATGAAATATTCCACTAACTGCAGAAATATATTAAGAGTATGCTGAGTACTCATTATATCTGCAAACACACTTTTTTTTAATCCCTGAAGAAGATTTTCTCTGAAAGTTTCCATACCTTTATCATCCTCTCCAGAACATTACAGTTTTAAAATTGAAATTCCCACCCTCTTCCCACCCAGGAGAAAAATTTTGTCTCTTGTGATTTGCACTCATTAACAATCAGGAGTGAGTACTCACTGCGTGTGAAGGCATTACTGTAACCACAACCCTTATAAAACATTACTTCAGAACTGGGAGTTGGGAGGGAAACATACCTATAAAAATACTGTTTCAAGAAAAGCCTGTATTTGTGAATTTGGTAGATAACTTTCAGAGAGACATATCATTTGATATGTACTTAAAATAAAAATCTTACTGATAATTTAGTAACAAATAAACAAAAATCCTCGATATTATATTAGCTTGTGGCAATATATATTATATAGCTTATTAGCTTGTGGCAATAACATTTACACAAATCCCAAGTCCTTGCTAGTGTTACAGAGTATTCTTTAGGTGTAATGATCTTTTTTTCCAAAGCACTTTAAAAGAAGACACCCAATGTCATCAAAAATTTCAGTGCACACATGTGCAGGAATGATTCTGTTTTATTCTGTTTTGCATTACTAGAATCAAACAAAATAAAACTCCACAGTCATATACAGTCCCAAGTTGGTTTGTTCCTAGAAGGAGGATTCCAGGATAAGAATTAATGATAGGTTTCTCAGTATGTCAGTTTTATCGCTAATTTGCACAGTAGAAATGCCGGTTCTAGAACTCAGAGTACAGAATCTCATTCCCCACAAAGTATTTGCTGTTGATATAGGAATATAATAGTCAATTATAGAGAAAAATGGCTGAAATGAAAGATAACATGAAGATAATTGTATTTAAACTCACGGTACTGAATTATCACATGGTGTGATAGCACATGCCACTGAAATCTGCAGGAAGGCTATACTGATTCTGGAGAGGGTTCAGCTGTGCCTGAAATACATGGTGTAATGAGCCAGTGGTTTGATGAGGGCTCGGCTGGAGGCAGTTGAACTAAGCTGGGCAGAAGTGGCTGTTGAAGGTGACTTCTCCAGGAAACTTGCTGCCCACTCCTCACAATCCGTCCACTCCTCAGCTTGTACCTTAGACTCAACTCTCAGCTCAGACCTTATGTTCACCACCCCAGCAAAGGACAGATTGCTATTAATTTGGCCGTACTCCCTTCTTTTTATTTTACACTAGGAACAGGGAGACTTGGTGAAAATACATCTGTCTTGCCTCTTTTACTGCAGTGTGATGTTGCCCAGTACAGAAGCCTATTGATTTCAGGGCTGCACTCTGCAGAGCTTTAGAGCACCTGCGCCTTCCCTGCTGTGACTAGGGCTCCGCTGCAGTGACCATGCTGCAGCTTCAAGCCTCCATCTCATAAAGGGCCATAAATCACCATAAAGTCAAGTTATTCAGGCTAATAATAATTAAAAAGATATGTCTGTGCATAGAGGAGAGCGTTCATGCTTTTTGAGAGTATGGTTTGAGGTCTGGCTTGACTTTAAGACTGTTTGAGAGCTTATTGAGTGAAATTTGAGTGGAAGATCCCTGACACTAGGATGTAGTCATTTTTGATTACCTGTAAATTCCAACTATGAAACAATAAGGCTTTCAGCTTAGCAAATACTGAAAATTTACACTCAGCTCAGCAACTTGAAAATGTGTCATATTTTTCTCATTAAGGCCATGCTGTTTTGTCAGAGGAGCTTTTCCACTTCTGCTGCCACTTTTAAAACTGCATTGCAATGCTACACCATACCTCAGCATGACTGACCTGAGAACTAAGTAAGAGCAGATCCTCTTTAAAAAGATATATTTTTAATAAAAACATTGATTTATCCTAAAACTCTCATAATGAGAGAGCAAAAGAGGTATATCAGAAGCTGAATAACTCAGGAAATTGAGAAAGCATGATATAGTTTCTTGCACTGAATTCACTGAATTCAGAACTACAGATATTATTTTCCAGTCAAGTTTGTGCCACTCCAGCCATTTGTGCTCTCACATGCCTGGCACTGGATAAATTGAGAGTTTCTAGCCATGTCTCTATATATGTACAAGTACAGTCTTGAGTGTTCTAGGTTTTCTCTTCTGCATTTTCACATATGTGCTCAGGTACATTCACCTAAGCAGCTCCATACAGACCTGAAACAAGGGGGTCTCTCAGGAATTATGGTATTGCCCAAAATGTATAGGCATAGTAGAAGCTTTGTTTGTTTGTTTACCATAAGATTTTTCCATTTATTGTTTTGCATAGCTCCTAGTCACCTGAATAGGATGTGCACAACCTCCATGAAAACTGAAAGGTAAGACACAACCCTAAATCCACACTGACTCTGAATATGCTCCCTGAAATGGTACATCCTAAACCAGGACTTTAATCTGGTTAGCTGGTAAACCCAGAAGGTTGAGAAATGCTCAAGAAAATTCATCACTGCTGCTAAAGTAACACTTCCATTTTTTTTTTCAAATATGAAGCACCACAAAACAACAAAAAAAAGTTAATAGTACAAGCTCACCACGCAAGATCTTCCTGACAAAATGGTTCAATATGACACAGCTTCACTCCAGCGGTATTGACAAAACCGTGTTTTCATCAATAAATATGTCATCTCCTGTGCTCTGTGATTCTGCTTCACGTGTAAACATTCACCCATATGTTGGATGAACGTATACACTGAAGGGCTATGTTAATGTTCTGCATTCAAAAGATAATCATTAGTCATGAAATTTAAAAATTGCTTAGAAAAGAATAAACTCCTTAAGACTAATACTGAATTTAAATTTAAAAATTAGATTAACTGATGCCATCAAGTGATATATGTTAAAATTATCTGGTTATTATTAGTAATTTCTTCAGTTACCATGAATGCCAAGGCATGCTAGCTATCTTCCATATGCAAGTGAAACCAGTTTCTCTACTAGGTCTTCCTAGTTTGAAAAAAAAAAAAAAAAAACCAGTGGGCAAAGTGGAAAAGCAATATACTTATTAAAGTAATAATGGAGTGCGAGTTTCTTAAAGTTTTGCATAAAATTTCTGCAGCAGAATACCCTGCATCTGTTACCCATCAAATTTCTTTGTCACCAGAATTAGGTTTGGAAGAAGCTGAGTAATCAGAGGTTAGCATTCTGATGGTCAGAGCTGAATTCAGAATGAATCATGTATTTCATTGATAAATTTCAGAAAAGTCTTCTCATCGCCTGGGGCTTATGATACCTGGGTCATAATGAAGGAGTTAGGAACATCATTTTTCTAAGTATTATACTATATAACTCATACATTAAATTGGAAATGGCATCTTCCTCATTCTTTTCAGCTAATGTATATGCATATATTGCATATTATGCATCTAATTGCATTCACTAAAATTAAATTTTGCAGTATATCTGACTCTATGTAGATGATTTTCATTAATGTAAGATATGTATGTTCATTTCTAGTTCAGCCATGATTTAGATTTGGTAAAACACACACAGACACACCAGAAGCCAGGGAAGGGGAAAAAGAGAAAGTGAAAACAAAGGAGAGAAAGAAATCATTTCTTACTAGCTAGGTCGATATGTGAAAACTTGCCACTGTACAGTACTAAGTCAGCATAAACCTGACCTTGTCTCTAATGCCAAATTTTTGTCCCATCATATTTCACAGGAAGAGATCTGATTGACTAATGCACTTGTCTGCAAAGTCACTGGGATAACACATTTCCTCTGAGATTATTCATAAAGGTGATAGGAGATGACACTGAGGCTTTATGGATGAATTTGAACTTCCTGGGATAGATGAATAAGAGATGATGAGAGACATCCCATAAAATTATTTTAGTCAAGTTATAGAGAATGAGTGAAAAATCTATTTTACTTTACAGGGAAGTTATGTTTTTATATGACAGATTTGAGGTCTGAGTAACAAGTGGTTAGCAAAGTCAAAGGTTCTCTGAAATGGGAATCTGTGTAATCATCTGCTGATAATTTTCAAGCTGAAAAAAATGGTGATTTAGCTAGGCCCAAGTATGATATAAAATTCCAAAAGAGTTGATTATAAAAAAATTCACAATGTCATTACCTCTTAGAAGTTTTCTATATGCTAAGACACCTTTGCCTTTAAGAAAAAGTCACAGTCTTAAAATTTGCGGGACAGAAGAGAAGAGCCTTAGAACAAAAGGCAAACCAGACTATTATCTTTGAAGTACATTAGTAATGAGATGATAGTAACGAAGGAGGCTAATAACTCAACTGTGAGCCTATTTATATATTTTCACAGGCAGGCTTGGAGATATAAATAACATCTTTTTCTTTTCCAGGAGTTACATTTTTGAGCACATATGCCAAAATGTGGCATCAGCCACAAAGTTATGGTTTCTCTCACTTTGATTACATGAGTCCGTCGAAGGGAGGCAAAGGCTGGGAAATGATGATCTTTTGGCAATCAGGACTGAAAAAGTGGAGCTGTGAGAAGCTGGAGATTGACTTTTCTTTCTCTTGCAGACCTATGGAAAGAAGCATAGTCCCCTGTACCCACCAGGAATTGCTGACACAGCATTTTGTGTTGTGGGCCTCAGGTTTCTTGGTTCTCAACATAGGTGGGAGAATAAGGGAATGATGCAGGAGCTGTATCAAAACACTGGAGAAGTCATGCATGTACATGGTGGCTTGCTCATTGTAAGCTCCTACTGATAGCAGTACCCATGTTGGCTAGCTTATAATTAACTTAGGAATAGCTGAATACTTAGTAGCGTCCATGGTGACCAAGAGATGAGCTGTTTGCTTCAGTGCAGCCTCTAGCCAACAGAGCTACATGACTTCTAGAAGCTGACTCAGAGCACAGCAACAAACTCCAGGCTGCCTCTCCTTGTCCAGGGAAATTGAACTAGGTGACCTCTAGAGGTCCCTTCCAACCTTAAGCATTCTGTGATTCTATGACACGTGGGCTCTCCAGCTGAATGTGGCAGGGTAGTTGTGAAGAGAAGGATGGCCAGGGTGTATTCTGTCTCTGTGGCATTCCTCCCACTATTAGTTCATATCATTTCTATGGCCTTGCCAAATATTTTTTTTTCTAGAAAAAGAACTCCTTGGGAGTTTGCTTGGATGCAGAGTAAAGGAGAGGAGAGAGAAAAGTGATGAGGCACAACTGCTTCTGTTGAATGAGCAGGGTTTCTGAAAGCCTCAAAATTTCCTCTGGATTTGAGTCAGACTGCAGTGGAAACCCCTGGCTTCCCCCTGCTTTTGAAAATAAGGTCAATTGCTTCAGAGAGTAAGTAAAGGTTTAGAATCTTGTGTTTCTGTTTTTTTTTTTTCTGCTAAACAGAATAGTTTTAAATAGTCATATTGATTCTTTCAGAATATTTTAGCAACTTTTTTCTTGAAAGAAAATATGAAAATGTAAGATTAGTATGATTTTGAAAATAAAATGATCAAGAACTGTGTAAAATAACAACTGCTACATGAATAAGAACAGAAAATAACAAACAAAAAAAATACATTTGGTGTAGAAGCATCTGCTGTAGTCCTGAGGTCAGGTCTGAAGTGGGAGAGTTTTGTGTGCCAAAATTTTCTAGGGCTGGGCCTGAACTTAGCCCGCAACAAAGCTTGTTGTAAAACTGACTGTAGCATCTTTCATTGCTAAACTACTACCAGCAATTGCTTTAAGGTAATTTGAACTTTTCAGCTCATGGAAAAATAGCTAACATGATATAAAATGTATTTATTAGCAGACAAACACTGTGAATTGTTGATATCTCCACCTTTCAAGACAATTGTTAGAAATGAAATAACAAGGCAGTCTTGTCTTAGGTGTGACAGTTTCTGCTCCTGGCACAGTGAGCTCTTGTTTGATAAGCTGTGTTCATTTCATATTTGTGTAATACCCTGGAAAAAATTAGGTTGCAATAAAGTCCATTTTTGTCACTGCATGCAGCAATGAATATCACCCCCAGCAGGGTACAGTGGCACCTGGCTGTCCAGACCAGTGTAGCACAAAGCCATCTGGGGGTAATTACAACAAGGTATTCTTTAAAGACCAGATGGGACCAAGGAACAGAAGCCCCTACCCCTCCCAGTCATTTACAACATAATTCCTTTCAATGATATACTTAACCCTCCCACCAGCTACACTTTTCAGCTTGCCGTTGTCACTGTTCCTTTATGTTACTTCAGTTGAGAGACACAGAAAAAGAGAGAGTGGAGAGAGCGAGCCACCGAGCCACCGGTGCCTCAAGGGACTAAAAGAAATTATTCATCCTTAAATTGTTTCCACTACACCAAGTACAGTAACAATTTTTTTAAAAAAGAGGGCTGAAATTATCCTAAAGAAGGTCAATGCTGTAGCCCTGTGCAACACCAGCTGAGTTTTATTCAGCCACCTGTTAGCTAGGAGGGTTCTGCACACGCTCATGATGCATTTACCAGTTTAAAAGGGTCTTTTTATTGACTGGCAGCCTCCCTACATTCACAGTGCTCAAGACATGGCCCTGCTTTGTGATCATATGTGGCACACAAGACTTAATTCAATTATGCTGTAAGCCTATCCAGTTTGTATCAGTGCCCTTTCACTTTTGTGTCATTTGTCTTGTATCTTGTAAAGAGTTGTATTTCTTTTTTTTTTCTTTTTTCTTTTTAGAGGAAAAGGCACACACTAGAAGAAAATTGCCTTTATTTTGTCATTCAGATTCATGCTGCAGATGTACAGGCTATGCTTAAAAAAAACACAAAACAACAACAAAAGTATTTTTATTAATACAAAAGTGGCAAAACAAAAGCAGAAGTCCTCTAAAATTTTAAAATCAAAGATATAGCCATGCATTTCATATTGAAAGGTGGCTGCATGGACAACCAAGACATATTCTAAATATGAAAAAAATAGATAAGTAAGGAGATAAAAATAAGCAAAAGTATTTAATAGTTTGAAAACTACAGACCATGAAGAACTGGATCTTGCTATCCTTTCTTTAGAAGTAGTTTACTGTTTTTAAAGAAACTGAAAAGTACGTGACTACTCAACATGAGTAAGTGTGAATCTGGGCCTTCATTATATCAATATACGGTCCCTGGATACATGTTCAAAGTGCAAGTAAATTGCAAATTTTTAAGTAAAGTGTTTTTTAAAAATGCATTATCTGGCTTTCAGCTGTATGAGATATTAGATACTATAAGTATTATTTACTAAATTTTAATCAATAGTATTAATGACCTTGGATTACCTAAGTGAGCCAGTCCTGAAGCTCGAAATTATCTTACCTTTTTTGTTTTTTATCTATCGTTCCATGACTTTTTATGACCAAACATTCTAGGAAGTATCAATCCCTTCATTTCAATAAGCCATCCAGCATGTCTTTTTGATTATTTCAAATAGCTTCGAATGAAGAATAATTTTACTCTTTCACAGGCATAGCTGTAAAGGAGAAAGCCTACAGCTTACCAAGACTATAAAAAATAAAAAATTACACCAGGTATACAACTCCAGGAATGGAACAATCAGAAGGAAAACCAAGCTTTTGAATTATAAAGACTAAATATTTTTATGTTGCAGCCTAAAATCATTAAAAGTAAAATGTACTTTTAATGTACTATTTTAAAATGTACTCAAATACAGCTTTTATGTTTAGTAATGTTTGATGATGTGAGATCACAATTATGATATCTTATCTGTGTTCAGGATGCATGTGTGGATTCCATCATAGTAACAGATAGACATGTCTTTGCTGGATTTGGATAAATATTCATTGATATCTTTTCCATCTCCTTTTTCCAGAGAGTAAAAGTCAGAGAAAGGACAGTAGTGCCAAGTTACTTACCAGTCTACATGGCAAATAGGTATCAATTGCTGATGTATCAGCTTCAGCACAGAAATACTGACCATGAATGACTTCATTTTCTGCTTTCATATCTTCACTCAGAATGGCTAAAATAACTTGTCATAGCTGCAAACAATTTATGTCTTGCATTCACTACTGGGTTTTGGCTAGCATTTTACACAAGTTTTAGAATAATTTTCAAAAGATTACCTGAGTTAGGAAGAGAGATAAATAGTCTTGTCAATCCCACCATTTAGTTTTGTGTGGGATCTGCTAGCAGTATGTGGATCCCACAGAAGTCATATCACATAATAGCATTTCTAGTTCTTCATCAAGTCTTCTTCATCAAGTGGAGAAGCATTCCTGAAGGAAGAATAGGATTATTTATTTTTTCACAAAGAATGAAGAGTTATTGGAAAGCAGCTATAGCTACTCTTAAAATGTAACTGCAAACACCTGACTATGTACATTTGTCTCAGAATTAGAATTTGTGCATTTGTCTCAGAATTAGAATTAATATTTCTCTTCAAAAGTGGCTGGAATGGGATTCCTATACTATGATTTCAGCCTAACCCACTTCCTGCAATGTAAAAAAATATATACACACATATATTTGTACATATCTCTATATATGCATATATATATATATATATTTAAAATAGAGAACTGGGTCACATTCCTTCCCTGAGAATATTTGAAATTGTTCATAAATCTGCTCTGAAATACAAATATTGGTGCTGGAAGCTTTAACCCTGCTCTTTAGGGAAGTCAATGAAAAATAAGGCTTGTGCTGACTTTCCTGAAACCTTTGTTTCCATTCTGCCATATCACTTCTGTGATTATTGTCTACTGTCTACATTACTTTTGTGTATATAATTCTCTACAATACCTCTGAATCAGATCATGTATACGGGTAAATATGTTGCAGATAAAAACATGGGTTTGATCACAATGAACTGTTATTTCCCATAGATGCTTCTTTTTTAATAAACCGCAAACATGAACCATACACCTTATGTCAAAAAACACAGATAGATACAAATGATGGACTGATGCAAAAAGCTTTCTTATCATGTTTCCAGTCCCTAAAGACTTCAGCAATCACTCGATGTTTTTAAAAGGGTAAGATGTGCCAGCTGATTTAATTAAAAGAGGACTTGTATTAGAACCTTATCTATTCTCCCAGTACAACTCAGTACACTTTAAAATGTAAACTATTCCAGTGAAAGCTCCTCTTTCTATATCAGCCCTTCCTTCTTTTTTACTTTTTTTTAACTTATTTTACTTATTTACTTTCTTTTTAAAGCTCATTTTAGTTTTCTGTGACCTTTGACTTACTGACAAGCATATGCCTAAAGCAAACAATCCTGGCATAAAACACTAAGATCATATAGATCACATAGATCATATAGGGATATGTGTACTACTGGAGATGGGTCACCTCTGGACCACAAAGGGCTAGCACTAAAAAGGCTCCTTTCACACATTATAGGTATATTCAATAGGCATAGAGCCATCAGACGATGAAGAACACAGTGTGATAATCCAGAAACATTGAGAAAGAAAGGTCATATTCAATCCTGTTCAAGAAACCAATTCCTTAACTTTGGTGTTTATGAAAATGTTGTTCTGAAATAAAGTCTTTGGGAGTGAAATTAGAAATGGGTCTTCTCACATTGCTATAAACAGGAACCTTTCCTTTCTGTTGAAGAGCTATACAGAGAGAAGAAAGGCTATGAACCCTTTTCCCTTAGCATCCCTTCTTTTTTTTTTTTTTTTTCCTCTTCCTGCAAGGTGGCAGCTTTTAAAGTTTGAAGTCTTCCACGTTTTAAGATTTTTTCTATTGTTGCATTCACATAAAGAAATGAAAACTTCTTTTAAGAAAACTTCTAGAAGGGATGAGGTTGAAAAGGTCAAACATAAAACTAGGAACCACAGATGGCTCCTAAGCAGAGTAACACTGAGAGCACCCTACCTGTGCAGTCTGAAGACACTACAGAATAAGAGAATGAAAATTGGTCCCACCATTACCTGGATTCTTCTCATCAATCTTTTTCTCCTGGAGCTTTGGGTGATCATGAGGAGACCAATGAGAATGTTCCTGACTTTGTGAGGCCTCAGACAGGGAAGCAGAAGAGCTCTCTGAACCTCAATAAGAATTTCTGAACCCCAGCAACCAGGCTATTCCCTCCTGTTGCAGAAGTATGAGTAATGGAAGTCCGTGAACCTCTCTGTGAACATGCCCGTGGAGAATTTTGCAATTCTTTCAGTCCTATGGTCTTCCAAATGGCTTGGAATATGTGCAGGTGAGCCAAAATATTCATCGTCCTCTTCTAGTGGTAATCTGATGTTGGTAATCTGATATGGTAATCTGATAGTTGGAGTTTCTGCTATCTTGTATGAGGGTAGGACATGAGAGAGAAGAAACAGAAGAGAAACAAATACTGTTTTTTCTGAAGCATAGCTTGAGATGACTAAAGTACACTCCACTACTCAGATCTGGACTGGAGGTGGATGAAAAGAAAAAGGGATTGAGAAAAATTGCAGACATAAAAGAGGAGGAAAAGGAGGACTTCCTCCTTCGTGGGGAAAGAGATGGAGTATAGCAGACAGTGCAAAGGTAGGAGTCACCTCTTTAGGCAGTGACCTGTGTAAAGAAATGCTTTTAGTTTTAATAGTGTTTAGATATTAGGATGTCATGGAGTAAAACTGAGAAATCATAAAGAGGGCAGTTTGTTGGAGAGTTAGATTTGGTCTGCAGCTAAAACGTAAACATTTTGACGTGTGTAGAGAGAAAATCATACATGAGAAGAGACTAAGAAAAAAAAAGAGTCAATAATTTCTCTGCTATATTGAATGGGGCCTTTTTGACATTACAAAGTGACTTGAGTCTATGTTTTGCTTGATTTCATGGATCTTTGACTGGGTGGATGCTTTCACATTTGTGGCTCACTTAATCTAAATCAGAACTTCTAGAAAAAAAAAAGAAAATAATTGTGAAGAACATGTAAAAGCCTTGAGAGTGATATCAGACTTCTGCATGTTTTATGGAGATTAAGAAAATTACTATGTCTGTATCATTCCTCATCATTTATATATATTCTGGTAGAAAGAAACAAAGAGTTTCAGCAGTATTTTATGTTATAAAAATGTCTTTCAATTTGAAATGAAAATATTCCTGTAAAAATAATTGTATAGAAAATGAGGGATGGCCTTAATGAAGCTCATTTAAGTATCCTAAAAAGTGCAGCTGTGTGTGTATCCACAGCTGTCAGTTATTTTAGCCTTTTTTGTTGTTGTTGTTATATTTTACAGTAATTTGCCAGCACATAAATGTCTCTTAATGTAAGATGCCCAGATGGCATCCATAACTTGGTGTGTTGGTTACATCTATCAAAACAACTGTTCAAAAAACTGCAATAGGTCTGAAAGTTATTGCTGAGTAACACCAATTGCATTGCTTGATTGCTTTGCATACTAGAAAATTCAAATTAAACTTTAAAGCAATAAAGCATAAGAACCCCTAACAATGAAGAGGTGAAACCTACATTGATCTTTTCTAATCACAAGATGCATGCAAAAAGGTTTAAGCAAAGTGCAAGGTTCTCAAATTCTGGATGTAGATTTAATTTATTTAGTAAGCTAAATACAATTTCTACTAAAACATCTAGATGGCCATTCACATTGTTATTGCAGTAACATTAAAGAAATTAGTTTGCCTTTTATAAGAAATGCTAGCTGAAGATGGTTGGTGCTCATATAACAACAGGTTTAACAGAATAATTAGTGTACATACTTGGAGATATTAAGCCAAGGCAGTGAGGCACAATAGCTAACTTAGCATTTATAAATAACATGGGCAATGGATTTTCATCCCCTCTTTTCTTCTTCAAGCCCATCACTTCTTGTTCAGTTATACCTCTTGATTTACATAGTAAAGCAAAGCATTCTATGCATGTTTTCTTTTGGATTTACAATATCAGTACAAAATATCCAGGAGAGGAAGTCTGCCTTTTTTTTTTTTTTTTTTTTACCAAATTTGACAGTTCTAGGGCATTCAATTACAAGCCCTAACATATGACATCTTACACTGTTAAGCTACCAAACAAGTCCCTGGTCTTGTTTTGGCAAGTAGCCCTCTCTGAAACAATGCAGCTTCAGAAGTCAACTTAGTCTGGGCACCATCCCCGGCTGGCAGTGAAGCTTAAGCCTGTTGTGGTGCAGTAAAAGAGATTTAATGGTATGGACTAGAGTTGTTCTGTGGGGAATGCCCCTAAATACAATCTTGCCAAACACAGAACACCAGAGTCCATAGTACTGCACTTTGCATATTTGAGCTCATTTATGTAACTGTCCCTTAATCACAGCACTTCATATTAGTGGTGTATTCCTTAAAAATAAAAGAAAGTAACAGGGTTTCTATATCTTTCATTTAGGGTTATTGTTGAAGCTTGATGGACCAGATCTACTTAGGCTATCATGAGGGAAAATCATTCTTGTTTACAACTACTCGTATGCAGATTTAAACTACAGATCTTCAAGAACATGAAGTTGTGTCTTTTGTTAGAAAACCTTCTACAATGCAATGTATTTGTATTGCTCAAATGTTACAGACTGTAGGCTAAGGTCTAAACTTAAGTGGGAATTAATATATTGTGAAGAAAGAAAGAACATGTTTAAAATGAAATGTGATTAAGTGCTTAGATTTTGGCCTTGGTGTTGGCCTGGAAAGAATAAGAAAATACATTAAAAGAGTCAAAAATATGTAAAAGGCAAAGTAAGACAAACAACACCAAATAGTAAAGTGAAACTGCTGACTTGTAAAATATATAAACTGCTATCTAATAATAATAAATAACATCTTGACAAGAGTTGTGTGTGTGAGCTTTCTGAAGCAGTAAATCTTTGGGAGAGATATATCAAAACACAGAGCGGAGCAGTCTATGGACAAGGGACAGACTGAGAGTGAGAAAAGGGATGCATAGGGACACTAAAAGATGAATTTATAAACATACAATACTTCTCCATCCCTCCCCTTCTCTTTCATACTTTCTTTCCAGTAAATTTTTGAAAAAAAAAAAAAAAAGAAAAGGAAAAAAAAGACAAAAATTAACTAGAATATTAACCTGACCTGTATATGAATTGCCTTTAGCAATTGCTTTCTGGCAAGCCAGTGGCAAACTGCATGCACTAAGAGATGGGAGAAAACCTTGGAATTGTAGCTTTTCCAATCACAGTCAGGGAAGCAGTATGCAAAAGTGATGGCCATTGTTTCCCCTTGATACTGTGGCCATAGTTATAGAACTTTCTGTTGTCCCTTTGAAGCCTTCCTTTGCTAGGAGAAATCATATAAAGACACAGACTTATCACTTGGTGGTGTGTGAACCTCTGCTTCTCTCTTTCTTTACCTCTGCTCTCTCCACCTAGTGCAAAAAAAAAAAAGCCTTACGGGTAAGGAATTAAAATAGCTGAGCTTTGCTGCTCTTCTAGGCCCTGCTGTAGGAAGCCAACAGGGAGGTAGGAGTCAGTAGGAGGTTTGAGCAGCCCTTTCTGCAGCCTGGTATCACTGTCACCTTCTACACTATCCTGATAACCCTGGAGCAGGTGGGGTTTGCCCCTTGAGTAAAATCTGTGGGTCAAATTTCACCTTTTCCAACATAGGTTTAAAGTCAGACTCCAAAGTGCAATTCTGCCTTTGAACCAATTTAAATGAGATCCAAACTGAGGCCAAAATATACTGTCACTGTGCAAGGAGCAGTCACAGGGAAAAGAATTGTTCTGGCAAAAATCACATGAAGCAGAAGTTTCTCTTAAATTTTATGGGCTCTCTGTGAAATTACACTGTTTTCTTTCAGAGTGTTGAAAGCAATGAAATATCATAATGCTTAGCAGCAGAAGGGAACATTTCCTGATGTATTTAAATTCTGCAGTTAATCGGCTGTGGATTACTTTTCCATTCAAGGCGCTTACACATATCAGATACTGGCCCTGATCTTGAAGCCCTTTTCAGGTCAATATAGATTTTCATGTAATGCTTATACAAAGATAGTAAATAATAAGAAATTTCCCTTTATAATATATTCTTACTAGAGGAAAAAATTATATATATTACTGGTACCCAATTAATTTTACCTCTGTGAGAATTTGAAAGCATGTCTTATCAGGTGCAGCCATCACTACAAACCACCCAAGGTGATCTGTTTGCTCACATTTCTTTTAATTGCTTATTCATCAGTTTATTAGAGAACCTGCTACTAGATAGCTCCTGAGAGCGTGCCTGGGAGTGAGTAACCTGCTGAGGGATGGCGAGCTGGCCTTTGACGTGCTCTTGTGAATACTGCAGCTCTGTGCACGGTACTCACTCCAGGCTGGTTCACTCTACTTTCTGGCTGGGAGAACTGAGGCATCTCTGACTGCCCATCTGCTTCATACAGATAACTTTCAGTGGCTACTCTGCTTCTTTTAATACACTAAATAGCTTCATGTTGTATGTGGTTTTCAAATATAGGAAAATAGATATGTGAACTAATATACATGGATAGCGATAATAAATGTCCAAAGATCATAGGAACCAATTCAAAGAAGTGCTGAGCAGTCCCTTTTCAGCCTCGACAGCAATATAGGATGCCCTCAGCTTCCCAGACATCTCTGAAACCTAGTTCACGGAGGTCTTTTCATTGACTTTAACAAAGGCCACATCAACCTCTCCATTATTTACCAAAACAAGTCTTTCTTTCCTTAATAATGTGGGGGCTGCTAGCTGAAAATTCCTTACTGAAGTTTACCTAGGTGCAGCAAACATGGTTTTGCTTTACTCTTCTCTAAAGAACACCTTTCTTCTCCTTCCCCTGTGTCCTTTATATTTTCTTGGCCTCAGCTGAAAATTGCACTTAAAAATGTTATCATAGTTTAAAACTTCATTAAGAGGGATTTAAATGATGTTACTTACTAAATCCATTAATATTAGGTAAAGGCAAAGGTCAAAAGTTCCTTTAAATGGTAAATGTATAAAAATGCTTTAAGCCTCTGTAAAATATTGATATGCATCTTATTATGCAGTTTGTCAGTTGCTGAGGTTCTTTTTTTTGTTTTTGTTTTAAGTACCTGGCCCATAAATATTAAAACATGTCTGTCCTTAAAGAAGAAAAGGAAAAAAAAAAA
>NW_010585029.1:19123-66330 GCF_000705375.1 Tinamus guttatus | reverse complement strand
TCTGAATTAGATATTCAGCACACTCCCCATTGTAGGCCTGATTGATAAATGCTAAGGAGAATTTGTCAAAACAACAGGGGCTACACCCAGTGGGACATCAATATGCTCCATTTAGTCACCCACCCGGCACTTCCTACATAGGATTGTCACATAAAATTAAGACTAGCCGCTAACCAGCCATCAAGCTTGCAGCAGACATCAGGCAGCCTGTGTTCTGTATGCATATTAGTCACATGCTTAACAATTTGGGCTGTCATGACTGAAACATGCGGTGACCTCTGGAGCAGAGGTTGAATTTTGCAACTACACTGAGACATCATGCTCAGCTGTTCAAGATTTTAGGCCATTTCCTGCCTGATCTGTGCACAGATGCACTGCCCTAAGCTATAATCTGTGGCCTAGTCCAAATGACAAATGGCACAGTGTAGATTACTGCATTATATATTAAGTACTACAAGTCTGTAAATTATAAGTAAACTACTGCTCAGCCTGAATGTCTCCTCCAGCTTTTAGAACACTTTCCTTCATAAAGCAACTTATGTGCAGGAAAAATAAATATTTGGAAAACGAACATATCAAATTTTTAAGACTGAAATGTACCATTTTCCCCTGCAATTAGCTGCTCAAATATGAAACAGTTTTGTTACAGAGGCAATTCAGTAAGTCATTGTTGGACACTCTTCTTTACCACCCCTCACTTTTTCAATGAGAATTATTAGCAAATTAAGGTTTCCTGTGTGTTTAACTATGAACTATGTGAACTATTTATGCCTGACACATAGTTGAGGCTAGTATTGTAGGCCATTTTATATGGTTCATTCAGTATAAATTAGCCATACAATATGCAACACTAATAAAAGTGAATAAGGAATCCAAACAGCAACAGTTCTGAGGGATTTAATTTGTAGTTTTAGTATGTCTAGTCTCTGTTTATGGACTGAAGTCTCTGTTTACATTTGGAACAGCTGTACAAGGTATAAAAAAGCAAGCTGGATGGAAGATTATTCACTCCCTTTCTTATTATTGAACAGTAATATTTCAGTGGGATAAACAGGATTTGTTGTGCTTCCATGTTAAGCTGAGACTCCAGTATGTCAATCATCTAATATCAACAGCCAAATTCTTAATACAAGAAAATAAAGAAGAAAATTGATGCCAATGCATGCGTAAGGAAATGTCTGCACTGCATTAATATATACACACAGCATTATGATAATTTCTTTTAAATCAAAATCAAAGATGGTCAAAGCAGAGTTTGTCTGTCTCATTTCTCTTGCCATTGACTTACACCATCAGAAAAAGTCACTTCTGCTAAAAGAGGAGAAGGATTAGCAACCAAGTTGCTCACATCTTTGCCATACCAGTTTGTTATCAACATTTGCACCAATGAAGCTGCTGGTCCTGTATATATGTTTCAGGCTGAAGGAGAGAGAACCATTGGAGAGACTTGTGCAGTGTGGCAAGTGTGCATAGTAGGAGACTCCTGGGAAGTGACTTCGACTTTGGTAGCAGAGATAGTAAATGCTTTGAGGAGGTCAAGCAGATATATCACAGTACCAAGTACAGACTCAAGGATGGCACTTACAGAAAGAAAAACTGTGCGTTGAACAGCAGTGTGTGGTTAATAGTTCACTTCTATCCCTCCAATATATCCCTCATTATTCACTACATGGCTAGCATAGGAGTGTTACAGGTTGCCCAAAGCTGAATCTGATATAAACATGAGCTTTGAAGAGATTTTAGTAATTCTTCTTTTTATTACGTGATAAACATTTAAAAGACTGATACCCTCCTCTCCTATCATAATTTATTATTTGAAAAATAAGAACATGCTTTCTGTCCTTTAGACTATCACCTTGCTATATAGTGATACTGTCCTTTGGGATATAACATGGATCCAGACTAACAAGAATTTTATTGTCTTCCTGACAATGTGGCTGACCACATCATGTTTTGAATATCCAAATTGAAATATATACTTAAACTAAATGAGTAGGAGGGACTGGATCCTTTGAAGCAGATAACTTGATAGCATGTTGTCTGCTGTTTATTAATGTAACAGTTTAGACACCCAGTCTTCACAACCTTGCAAGCATCTTGCAAAGTCTTGGTAATAACTTGGGTATTTGCTGATTATGTCCATCTTAGTGTCATTTTGTAAGCGCTTTATTTAGAAAATTTTGTGTCAAATAAATACATTTTTAAAACTCCATATAATATGAAAAATATTGAAGGATATTCTAAAAAAGGTTAACAGAGTAGTGAAGTATGGTTTGACTTTGTTCATCTAAATTAGTGGTAGAAGATACCAAGAAGACATAGCCCATTTACATACTTTTCTCAAGGACTTCATATAACCCTGGCATATAATAGGTAGAAATGAGATAAATACTCCCACAACTTAAAGTTATGTTAATGACCTTTTAGAAATTACTTAGTCTAAAGTAAAATATAGACAATATACATAGGAAATATTCATTTCAACTAACTGCATTTAAAGCGTTGGCTCCACTACATTTCACCTGACTATTTTCACTATTATTGCTATCAATATTTCAGTGGAATATTTAGCTCCAACATGTAAATTTTCCCTTGCCTTCAGGTAGTGATAAGATAAATAAATACACAATTTAATATAAGTTTTCTCTCATTCTCTTGTTGGTCTTAAAGTGGAAGATAGTGAAAGAGAAGGGAATAGTTAACATAAATGTGAACTCTAGACTAGAAAGTACTAGGCTAGTATAAACCTAAACTAACTAGAATTAGTTGCATTAATTTCAAAGTGATTCCTTGAGACTTAAACTATTGCAAGGACAGAGCCTACCTCATCATATTAGAAAGTGCCTTTTCTGTTTGTTTTTCTGGTGCTCATCTTTTATTAGAAGACAGAATGATCCCTTGGTGCACATCAAATTTCAGGCAATCAGTTACATACAAGTTAAGTTGGAGGAATTTACCTCTAAATAACACAGTGTTGGCCTACTCCTTCTGATAATACACAATTCAAATGTTATTTAAACAAAGTGAATTAGTGAGTGAATTCTCCAGTGATACTGGACACTACACAGTGAGGTGATGGTATATAACCTCTCAGGCTTACTTTTAGCTAATGAACTTAAAAACTCTATACCTTGTGAAAATGAGATTTGTAAAACTTCTGAAAACTAGTGATTCAAACACATTTAAGAGTAATCCATGTTAAAGCGGCACACCAACTGATTATCTGATT
Source organism: Tinamus guttatus (assembly GCF_000705375.1). The sequence goes on along the minus strand of NW_010585029.1, from coordinate 63,101 downwards.
ATTAACATTTATAGATTTGTCCCAGATCAATATACAGATGAAAGAGAACTCAACTTATCCTCTCCACTATTAGAATCCTACAGGGGAAAAAATAAATGGATATGAAACATTTTTTTTCTTTCTAAATTATGCAAGAACCTGCTTATGTTTGTTGGTGAAGATGGAAAGAAAATGCTTGGGAAGTGAATGACAATAGGGTGGTAAGAATGAATGACAGAGGGTTTTAAGCAAGGGAGAAGGGTCTGTAAGCATGTGAAGTGACCAGGAAATTTATTTTTGGAAATAAAAATCATGATTGTTAATGAAGTGGTAATGTTCAGGAAAGCCTGATCTAGGCTTCTCTATTATGATCCAGCTCAGCAAACTGAATATTATTTCAGTTCATACAAACGGTGCAGTTAATGATGAATAAAATTTGAGTTCAAAATATAAATCAAGTCTATAAGGTAAGCAACAATTTAAAGAAAATGTTACTCCTTGAGTTATGTACCTGCCTTTGAGTAATAAGGGGAAACAAAATTGTGGGGAGTCCTCCAATTGAAGCCTAATTAGAATTACCATCATCTTTCCTTAATGATTGGAATATAAATGACATGCTCCATATACAACACCATATGTGTGCATACAGTAGGTGATGTATATATAAATATGATCTGTAATGGACAATCTACATTTTTTAGGTAGAAGATTATATGGGCTTTAAAACAGGAAACCGGTATCTCATGGCAATATAGTAAGAAGCTGAATTACAAGAGAATGAGAATTTCTATAGACTATTAGATGAACAGGTCATATTAACTAATTCGCTTAACTATTTACTCAGTGAAAACAAGCAAATAAAATCAAGTGTTGTTTTATGGAGCTGACATGCTTATGATAGGCCTGCTCATAGGTTTGCTTTACAATTTCTGATTGTTGAGTTCCACACTTGAAGAAGGCTAGGAACTAAAGACTTTTTATTTGCCACTTTTAATTGAGCATCGTTTTGCAATTATTTTTTTCATCAAAACAAACTTTCACCGCTCTAAAAATAGGATTATTGAGTTACTCACATATGCATTCAGTTTTATGTTGAAAAGCACACAAAGTGGAAAGCTGGTTTTGCCCAGCTCTACCGACAAAAACTTGCTCAAGCGATTTCCCCGCACAGGAAGGAAAGAGCTGCTCCACAATGAACACAGCTCTGCTGAAAGCAGCAGCCTGCTCTCATTGCCTAGGGCAATGCACAGGTGATGTATAGTGTAACAGATGAATCTTCTCCTCATCTCCATTCTAATCTCACTCTACTAATTGTCATCAATATCATCAGTGTCACCAGACTAAGCTGCCCCCTCAAGTCTGCGAGCTCCTTCAGAAGCGTCCTGGTCCTGCTGCCCCTCTTGGGCTTTGCCCCTTTGCAATCTGTGGCAGCCCTTAGCACCAGCCCCTGCTGTCTCGGTGCAGGTAGCAGATGATGGATATGGATTCTGGGGCAGAAGTGTGGGCTTTAATGGGTGGGATGGTGCTGCTGAAGCACAAGCTGTGACATAGTGGGAAAGGCTGTTGTAGCTGATGTAGCGTGAAATGAACGCAGTAAATAAGTGATGAATTATGCCCTAATGCTGTTTTATGTTTGCAATTTACTATGTATACTACAAGATGATTATGACTGTGTAAGCCAAGCATCCAAAACTTAGGAAATGCAAGAACTGAGGCAATTCTGAAACATAAACAACAGTGCTTGGATCATACAGATATTCATTATGGTATCACAGACTTTTTTCCAGAAAAATTGTTCTTTGTGTGGCTCCAGGGTACACAGGAGTCCTTTTCTATAGCACCAGAATTACCCTCTTTATTCAGTGCGAAATTGGATGTATTATTTGTTCTTCCCTAGGCAACTAATTCAGAACACAAGATTATAAATTTCTTCTTTAATGATCAATATCAAGGTGATCATTTTTAATAATGATCAATAACTATAATTAATATAAATATTTTAGAATAATTATAATTGCTATATCAATTAATAATGATCAATATTAATATCAAAATTAACGACCAATATCATCAAAGTATTTATCTTCAATGATGAAACTTCAGCACTTCTCCAGGTTGCCCTGCCTCCTGAAGAAATGGCATTTCCTCAGCAATTCTCCTTACCCTCTCTGGCATGCCCCTGTACCCTACACCTTGAACATCACTCGAAAGGAGGAAGAACAGGGACATGAGTTTATCGTTCACCCACATCACTCCTAATATTTATTCCAGCCAGGGTTAACTGGCATCCATAGAGGTCACCTCTCCAGTTAGCCTGAGTTAGATGGCTGCCACTTGGACCGTAATAACAAAACTGATCAGTACAAATTCAGCCAGTTCTGAACCAAAGCAAGCATCAAGATCAAAATATTTGCAAACTAAAAGAGTCTAAGCAGAGAAATTATTTGAATAGAGATTTCAGTTGTTCTCATTGAAGAAGATAACGCTAATCTGTAGCTGGGAAAGTAAAGATAAAGAGTCCAAATATACTTTAGGACAGCAAGGTACTGCCTCAGGCTGAAGGAGGTTGGAAGGAGAGAGCCAGCTAAGATGTGTTCAGTCTCTAAGCATGCCTGTGAAATGCAGCTAAGGAGGCAGAGCAGAGAAAGGAACTGGTAGCCAGGGACGCAAGAGGCCTCTCCTAACTAAAAGAGGTGGCTCTGCCCAGTGTGACTAAGTGAGGAATGAAGGTCCTCAGCCAGGCAACAATAGCTCTGTAAGGAAGAGGCAAAGAGGGGAAGATGTGGGAGGGGAGAGATGGTGGTTCCAGCTGGAGACTCTGATGAATTCGGGTGCTAAATTTAATTACAGAAGTTTGATATTAGAAGATATAAAATGCCACGGGATGTTAACAGCCCCCAGGGGAAGAAAGAATAAATGGCCTGTGGATTAGTGGATTTATTGGTAAGCAACATATCATCTGCCTTTAGTAGAAACACAGGCTGATTTGTTCCATAGAAGGGTTAAAATTTACATCACTACTGGAGATCTGTTTAAGAGTGTGTGCGGGTTAAATACACCGAATCCTCATCCCATACACAGTAAGGCAGCTACAAGTCAAACATAATGACAGTGCTGATTAATTAGGTACTCCTACCCCCAGCACTTGAGAGTGATGTATTGAGACACATCTCTAACCTGATCCATTGTGCTGACTGGATTAATGGAGTGAGCTAGAGAAATTCACTGGCAATGCTAGATACAGAACAGGAAAGCATTAACCCTTGGAGCTTTCTTATCTAGCCTATTGACAGAATATTAACTATGACAAAACATACATGTCTCACCTAATTATCTTTTGATAGCTAAGCATATATTTTTATTCATGCATGATGAAGATACTAGAGTGAAAATCATTTGCACATAAACATTTTAGAAAAATATGGAGATAACGCTGAATTTACAGGGTCCACTGTAAACAGGAGACTATAAATGTCTTCCTTTAATTCTTGACCATTTACTTTAGACTATTAGAACAATTGATGGAACAAGGAAAAGAAGTTATTTTGGAATATAAATTGAGGCATCATTAGATCACATATATACAAACACTCACAATGCATTATAAATGCTATGTTTTTCCTGAACCTGTCACTAATAAGCTTATCTTCCAAACCTTGGGTCCATTTCTGAAGTTATGCAATTAAAAGCACTCACTAAACTACACTCATACCCCAGGCTTCTGGGTTACTCAGAAGTTGAGACATAAGCACTATGCATTTGTACTTTGCAGTGCACAAGCTGCTTTTAAGACCTAACGTAGCCGGGTTTTTGAGACTAAGCAAGGTGGGAAGTACTATCACTTTTTCCAGACAATCTTCAATGGCTTGGAGGTTTCAGTTGTTCTTTCTGGTAGGGTAGGATCTCAGTATTTTGCATGAGAAATTTTTGCTTTCACCAGTGAACAAGGGTGTGAGTATGGGTCGTTTGCCTAGTATTGCACATTTGCAACAAGATATTTCTCAAACATTGCAAGTAAATGGGAGTGACTCTTATTTCAGTGTCATTTCACAAAACAGGTAGGCAGCAATAAGGAAGAGAGAAATTTGCTGGAAGTTGAAAACATCTTGTTTCAAGATTCTCCAAGCAAAATATTTTTGGGTTTCAGTTCAGATTTGACAGACAGAAGGGGAAAAAATTAAATAAGATATTTAATTTGTGCCAGATAAATAGCCAGGAACAAGAAATCCCATCCCTGCTTAGAATGAAGAGGTGGTAAATGCCCAGAACTGAGAATTAGGAAGTTCAGTCACAGGTCACGGTACTAGTCATGTTACTAGTCATTCATTGGTACTAGTCACTTCATTCATAGACAAACACAAAGAAATGGCAAATATATATGTATGAACTTACCCTGCATTGTACACCCTGGTCAAACTGACACTTTTAAGACCTATTAGAAAGTGACAATTTGCAGTAAGGGCTTGCAGCCCTACTTGGTTTTGTCCGTGCAAGTCTGCAGTTACATGAGACGGCTGCTAAGATTATTAAAGGTATATTCTAGGGTTGCTCCTGTATCATTAACATGAACAAGAAACTGGATCATGGTATGCAGAGAGGAATTTATCTGCCCTTCCAGAACCCCTCTGTAGGGCCTTTCTGAGTCTTCCAATACACCTAACAGGGACACTTCCCATTTCATCTGTTCCTGTTCCACCCTAAAGATCAGCATTCTGAGGTTAGTTATTTTTGCTTGTGACTAAACTGTTGTTGTGGAGGGGTATACAGAGAGCACATGTGAAACCATAATCTCCTCCCATTTCCTATCTTGCTTCTCCTTCCTTCTCCATTATTCCAATGGTTCACAATGCAATCACTGTCGGTCAGAAGGATAAACCAGTCCCTTATGAAGTTTCCTTTTTTTTTCTCTCTGAAGTCAAATTTGTAACACTGATAGATTGCTTAAATATAATTTGATTATTTCTATGCCATGAAACATTCATTTTTGTGAAAACAATGTGTTCCAGATGATCATCCCAGATGATCTTGCTATCTATAACACCACATAATAAATCACATTTGACTATAAGCCTTTTTCTGTATAGCTTGAAGTTTGCTCCCCAGGAATCTGATATTAGCAATATGATCAAGGATAGCATTCAAAAACTTCAAATTGCTTATTGTTTTCTGAGCAAGGAAGAAATTAAAGGATCTACTCCTGTGAATAAATTTTACATAAGGGCAAGGACATAGTGTGCTAGTTAGTGTTTTAATTATTATATTTTTCCTTTTTTTTTTCTTTCTACATAGACCTATAGACATACAAGCTAAGGACATACTATTATCAGCATTTTAAATTAAAATTTAAATTATCTCATAGAAAAGCAGGACATGAGCAGTTAAAAGTGACACAAAACCTCACAAAGACCAGTTGTACTGTTCTACCAGTGGAAAACAGCAGAAGATGGAAGGAAACTTTTCCAAAATGGGAAATATGAATTGTGTCCTGGTGACTGAATTGTCTGTCAAACAGTGGAAGGGGCCTGGCACCTATAGAAACAATCACTACAATTTTATCTTGCTCAGTGTAGCCTGGATTTCTCCTAATGTAAAATTCTTAAAACATTCAGTAATCAGGAGTGAAGGTAAAGCTGGACTTGCAATAAAAAGTACATAAAAGAAGATGCAAAGCTTTGCTAACAAAACTTGATTTATCTCCTTTTGTATCGTTCCCTGTGCTCTGGACAGCACGGCAATAATGGGCAGTTTGAGCAGACCAAGTGTCAGGGCACTTTTTTCATTTAAAATACTCTCTAGGATTTACAATCTATCTTCCTGAGACACAGCTGTAGTATAATTATATCAGTCTACCAGTATGACACAGCTACAGGGAGAACAGAACATGGAAAAACGTACACTGTTTTTTTTAGACATCTCAGGAAAGGTTCAGATTAAATGCTAGAGACTGCAGTAAGGAAATAGCTAAATAACCTCTCAGTATCCCTATTCTTTCCTTGATTTTATGAATATTGCTTAACCCTGCTGATTTTGGTTTGATTTTTTTTTTCCACAGTAATAAGTGTAGATTAAAAAAAAAACCCACAGGAAAAGAGCTGAAAATTGCTTGTTTAAAATATTTTCTATGCTCAGAATCAATCTTGAATTATTCATAATAGAAATGGGGAAGGAAGAAAAGTAGGAGGCTGAAAAATGGCATTGTTCAAGCTGTGTCATTGTGTGCAATATCCTCTGTAACAATAATGCCAAGGGTAGTTTAATGCTGCTAAGAATGCTGCAATGAGAAGAGTTCCTTGTTGTGTTTTTCTTATACTCTTTTCCTAAGCACTGTTACAAGTCAGCACCAGGTCAAATACAGGTCTGCTCTAGATAGCGATTCTAATTGTTTGCAATAAAAAATATTGCAGGATACTTATGGTCCTATTTTATATATATGTGAGTATACAAACAAATATATATGTACACAAAGAGGTATACTATAGATAATATAGAATACATACATATTTAAATAGGATATTTTGAGAATATTTCATACTGGAAAAAAATCCATCTGCAAGATAAAACTCTTGTTACTTTCAGCAGATTGCAGAACTCTTCAGATTTATGCTCCTTGCTACCAGTCTGAGCTTTGAAGCATCCTCCTTCTCCATCCCCCTACGTACATAGGACCTTTTCTTGTCCTCACATGTGATGCAAATCCAGTTCAAGGCTAGCTTTGGATTTTTTCTTGAAACTCCATCTTGAGTAGTCCTTCTATGCTGCCTTCTTATAGATGCTACTCTTGGGAGAAAAGGACTCAATTTTATGTGCTGAATTTCTTGTGATGGGTATGACACAGGACATAGGGGAGACTGTGCCCTCATGGAGCAGCACCGCTAAGCATAAGCAGAGCTAGACATGTATGTTAGGTGACCGATTTTCTGATTCTTTAATTTGGGACTTGAATAACAAATATGTAATCTGGCTTTGTGCAGCAAACCAAACAAGCTAGGTTGTTGGAGATCAGTGGAACATAAACCCATAACTAGTGACATTTGCACAGAAAAAACATTTCCATGGACATAAAACCCCTTTTCTGAAACACTAGCCTGGTATTATCCTTATCTACAAACATTGTCCTTCAGCTGGCTTTCTCCATTCCTGGCACTATATAAGTAACAATTCCATGTATCATGGAATTTTGTTTTCTCCTTGGAAGGTGGCTACACCTTATGAAAAAATGAAGCAGCTGATAGATTGTTCTAATTAGGTAGTATCATGCTTGGGTTTAAGCACATACTGAATTTTTTTATGTTGTAAGTACTTGAGTTCTTCTGAATTAAATGGTATTTGAGTCCTTATGTTCTTTCTTCATCTGGACCTATTTTTTTTTTGAAATGTAATTAATCAAGATGAAAAATCTTATTCATTTTATTAAACATATATTTTAAGGCAAAAAGTAATCACTAGAACACATAGTACAAGCTGCTGTATAATAAACCTCAGAACTCACTCAAATGTGCCGATGTAAGGTAAAACATACTATATAAACTACTGGAATGAAAGAAGTAAAGCACTTAAGCAGCTGAGGAAGCAGAATCTCATTTTAACATGATACATTAGGGCAATATGATATTGATATAAAGTACAAACCATATATGAAGCTCTTTACTCAAGTAGCAAGGCATTTTCAAACCATGGATAGTAATAATTCCTGGCTAAATGGAATCTCTTTGCACTTTTTAAGCATTAGGAAAGGAAAGAACAAAGAATGATGTAGCCTAAAAGACTTCAGTGAAGAGATTTCCTTCCAGATGCCACTGCATCTTGCTTTGGAGATCAAAAATTCCCAACTGGTGCAGTATTATTTGATGAACACTTCTCTTTTCTATAGATTATTATAGCGTCCTCTATATGCATTGTTACAGGATGAGATCACCTTCCAGTTGTGCAATTAGGAATGTGAATATCTGTCACATTTGGTTTGTTCACTCATATGAACACCCGAGGGAGTGAAATACATAGAGGATTGCTTTGTTTTAAGGGGCAAGGTAGCATATTTTATTATTTTAGTGTTTCAATAGCTTGTCATTTCAATAGCTATGTTTATATTAGGGAAGGCAGGTTGAATAAACATACCTTGCACTTGAGGAGAAAATGATACAGCTTATGAGACCTCTGTTCTTGTAGGCTTTTGTTACTCAAACTCAGATCGGTCCCCACTACTGTATCAGTATAAACGAGAAACTTTTTTGACGGGTAGGCAATTTGTCCCAGTGCCAGTACCACCTGTTTTTTTGTGTGTGTGTTTTTTTTTTTTCTGCAATGTTGTAAAAGCCTTATGGAAGTAATTCAAACTTGCATAGAGAGTTAGAAATGAGAGAGCTAATGAGTTGAAGTTATAAACAACAATTTCAGAACTCAGTAATATTGGCACCCTCTGCCCATTTCACAAAATCAGTAAGCGAGATCACTGAAGGATGTAGAGAGGTTGCATCCAATCAGTACCCATAGAATTTCAATTAGTACCAGAGCTTCCACTGCTTCAGGAAAGATGCTAGATGCAACAACTACAATAACTCTGAAGGAATATGCATCCTTCATACACATTAATTAATGGAAAGGAAGAATAAAGTGGGGTAGGTATTCCCACATGTACCTGGGTTCTAGAAAGTTCTAAATTTCTTCCCATTATTTTTTTCTACATAATAAAAGCTTTCCTCTTATCATCCATAGCTATCAGCCATCAGAGGGATAACTTTCTTCCATATATGCTTACATTGTCGTAGAAAAACACTGATCAAATTCGTTCTACAGGGCAAGAGCTCCACAGTACAAGAGGGATGTGGAGCTGCTGGAGAAACTCCGCACAGGGCTACAAGGATGATCAGGGGCCTGGAACATCTGCCCTACGAGGAGAGACTGAGAGAGCTGGGCCTGTTCAGCCTGGAGAAGAGAAGGCTGAGAGGAGACCTGATCGGTGTCTATAAGTATCTCAAGGGAGGCAGTGAGGAGGATGGGCCCGGCCTCTTTTCAGTGGTGGCCACCAACAGAAATAGAGGAAACGGCCAGAAACTAAAGCATCAAAAGTTCCACAGGAACTTAAGGAAAAATTTCTTAACAGTGAGGGTGACGTAGTGCTGGAACAGGCTGCCCAGAGAGGTTGTGGAGTCTCCTCTGGAGATCTTCCAAACCCGCTTGCACGCAGTCCTGTGCCACGTGCTCTAGGTGACCCTGCGTGTGCAGGGGGGTTGGACTAGATGATCTCTAGAGGTCCCTTACAACCCTAAGCATTCTGTGATTCTATGATTCTACTGCAATTCACTGTATCATACCCTTCTTTTCTACTAAACCAATTGTTGCTAAGTCAGCCCCCCTATAATTACTCTTTTGCATTTACCAATGACTCTTTGACCATATATCAATTAAACATGTATTTCTGACAGTGTGATGTTTACTCTGTGACTTTCAGGTAGGCTTCATCTTTTCCTAAGATGAGAATGATCCTAAAAGGTTATTTGTTCATGGATACAATAGAGAAACAGAAAGACTCAAAATGGCTGAAATAGTTTCACACTAAAATAGAGAAAAAAAGTGTTTATAAAAATTCTTCACACATAAATTTGTTTAGATTTCAACATTTTATTTAACACATATATTAACTGAGTTGATAGCTTGAGGTGTGATCAAAAATCACGAGATGTAAGTTTCATATATATTTATGCAGAATTCAAATGCCATTTGCCATGGAATATTTATCTATAGCTCTGTCACAGATTTTAAGCTGTGTATATGCTGGTGTGCTGATACATATCAATGGACTTTTTTGCACAAATGTAAAAAGGCTTTATATGGTGATTATATATAATTATTTAATTATTAATTAATTATACTTGTTAAGTACATCATGACATATCCCAATAAAATGAAATTTTGATGTTTTGAAAGGAGGATGTGCATATATGATTCAATGAAATGATAAATAATATTTTTCTGAGCTCTATCTCATATATAACATTTTCCTGAATATAAAATTTTCCTCAAAGCTTTCTCTGTGCAGGTGGAATTTAAGTGTGGAATCTTTGTTTCAAGATAGACTCACTGCCAATTTTTATTTTTGTTTTTAATAGTTCAGGGCATAATAGCATCAAAAGTTTTCCTTGCAATGATATTTTATTCCACAGTGCTGAGCTCTACCTTTTCATTTTAGGCTACTTAATTTTGCTGGATGTGCTCTCTAGCCTTTCAAGTTTATTTGTGTTGGGCAAGAAGCCAATGGAGTTAATGCATAGAAACCAGGTAGCTGTCAAGGTTACAGCAGCAGCATGTCTAATTTTGTTATATTAAAGCTGTCACAAAACATTAAGTAAGAGATTATATGAAATATGCATAGGGCAAATAGTTTATAATGTAATAAACTAATAAAGTTTTGAACAAGCTAAAACATGATCCCTTTTATGTGTTTTCTTTTTTTTTCAATTTTTCCTGGTTTGCCTGTGTTACGCCCCATTGTTTTCTAAATCTAATTCTCAAAACCAGTATGGAGTTGTGAACTCGTGTTTTGTTTGTGTGTGCATTTTATATATATTTATGTGTGTGTGTTTATATATATTTAAGCATCAAAAGTTCCGCATGAACTTAAGGATAAATTTCTTAACAGTGAGGGTGACAGAGCACTGGAACAGGCTGCCCAGAGAGGTTGTGGAGTCTCCTTCTCTGGAGATCTTCCAAACCCGCTCGGACGCAGTCCTGTGCCACGTGCTCTAGGTGACCCTGCGTGTGCAGGGGGTTGGACTAGATGATCTCTAGAGGTCCCTTCCAACCGTAAGCATGCTATGATTCTATGATTTATAAACACACACAAATACATGCATATGTATTTAGATATTTTTTTCCATGAACTCTACTAAGATTTTTCACATAGTGCTATTACTCCTGTTATCTTTTTAATGCTCATGACGAGGAAACTAGCTAGCAACTTCATTGTCCCGTGCTGATAACAGCAAAGTTTTAGTCTTGCTTATGTCCTCCGGATGTTAGAGGAATACAATAGAATAATAACCAGAGATACCTCTCTGGCCCTAGAATAGCTCAAATACATTTTTGCTCCATTTTATAAATAAAATATTCATTGGTAATAGTGTTATGCCGTGTCCATTTCAAGGAATAGAAGCTGCAGGAAGCAGCACATTCTGGCTGAAGAAAAGTGGAGATGGAAAGCACCAGCTCAAAAGCAAAGGTGAGGTTTTTCTATGGATTCCCTATGATGTCTCAAGATGTAGCAGTTTCCTGTGGAGCAATAAAATCAAGATTTAGAGTAAGCAGGGCATCAAAACAATCTATAGAGGAACTATAGTTGGCTATCAACAGATATGTCTATGCTATTAAGTTCATTGGGCCGCTGTTTTTTACTGGTCCTACTGTCTGATCATTCATACTGCAAGTGTATTAGTTCCCATGCAGGAGCTCTAGAGCTCAGTACACTGGAAAAAAAACAGTATGGGATTGAAGACTGTCAAGAGCCATCTTTATTTAAAAATAAAGATGTCCTCAATCCAGAAGGTGGTCCATGGCTCCCATCTTTTTGGTGAATACTAATTCTTCTATCTTAAGAAACTAATGCAGGTACTCAGAGAGTGGGAACAGGCTTGCCTTTCTCCCACAATAGCTTCATGAAGTAGGGACTGTAATAGGGTGCCTCCCTACTGCCTCACTATTATTGTGTTTTGCTTTTGAATTTGATGTGCAGATTTAGTCTGATTTATCATGATCTGAGCAATGACAGTGTCGAAGAGATATGGTGCCACATGAGAGGAGAGCTGCCTACACAGTTTTGGTGAGAAAGTGCTTGTTTCCTGCTAGGTGAATGGTATATATATATATAGCTATATAGATATATTTAAAAAAAATGCTAGTCATCATTTACTTTTTATCCAACTCTGAACCTGTCAATGTCTGTTATATGTGCTGTGGGAAGACTGAGGTGACTGAAACACTAATGGGGCATACAGTAGAGAATAACTTAAATAAATCTTCATTTTCAGTTAAACTCTGTTCATTCAAAGGCTTCTGAAACCCAGGAATACAGAGAAAGAGAGAAATAAGGAGGCATTTCCCTCCTTCCTCCTTTCCTCCATTCCCTGACACCAGCTGAGTGGCAGCAGCTCACCAGGATGCAGCAACGATGAGTGGCTTCTAACAACAGCTCAGCTGTAATTTGCCCTAATTCCTACCGCCTAGTAGAGGTGAGACATCCCAGCCTGCCAAAATGTGACCCTATAGTTCCTGAGGGGATTTTAAGATGGAAGTGCTTCAGCATAAAGCATAGGGCTTTAAGAGTGATGAGGAAGCAAGATCCCAATCTGGGGCTCCAGCGGGGGTTTCTGAGCTGTTTCAGTCCTGATCACACTTGGCACAATTATGGCACCAAGCTTGCATACAGATTCTCAGTAGTGTACAGTCGTGCAAAGCCAGGTAACCAAGGAATGTAATGTAAAAATAGGAACCTATAAAATTTAGTTGCCTAAAATTTAGTTGCCTTTGCTAGGCAAGATTGTTAAGATCACTATATTATAGTACAACATCTGTACAGGTGCCAATTAAATGAGCTGAATTTAAGATATCCATGGCTAGGGTTGCTTTCTTTCAAATAATTTCTGGGGAAAAGAAAGAATCCAGTTACTTTGATTTTACCTACCCAGTTCCAGCAGTATTCTCCCACTGGTGTGATCAAGGCCCTAATTCATAATGTTTCCTTTTTATTTTATTTTATTTTTTTGCAGAGATATCTGATAAAATTTAGATATTTAGAAATAGAAGATACAGGCTTGGAAAATATATTCAGCTTCACTCATTTGGCTGAGTTATTGGCTTTTGAACTGAATTCAGTAGCAGGATAAATGCTTCTGATAATGCACATTTGGGAAACTAGAGACCTGAAAGCATCTATCAAGACTACAACAATACTGGTATAAAGAATCACTGTATCCTGTTGCTGAAATAGTTAACAAGTAATTTGACGCACCACTGGGAAATAATTTCTCTTGTTTGAGGGGCTAAGGTTGGCATTCAACCTTGAAAAAATATTTCATTCAAAAATCTTTCTCTAGACTTTTTTGTATTTAAGGGAATTCACAAACTATTACAAAGCCATTTCAGCAGAAATATTGAAATGGAAAAAGGAACTTTTCATCCTGTATTCATATGCCATTGTAGAAATTCAGAAAATTCTTTGCATTTTACTATAAAGAAAACTACATAAGTATACACCTTATTTATCAGAAGACGACTCAGTGAGTATTATACAAAACTCTTGATAGTTTGTTTCCTTCAGGTACCACAACATTACATTCGAATTTTACCCAAGTGGTGTGCTGAAAAGCATTCAGCTGATAAAAAGGTGTCTTCTATGAAACTGTCATATTTTTGGCTCATTTTAGTAGGCTGGTGTTTTGTATTAAAGAGGCACTTCACATTTGTTGCATTTGGCAGCATTTTTTTTCATTTCACTTTCTTTCCTTTTTTTTCTTCTTTTTTTTTTTTCAATAAAGAAGCCATGAAGCCCTGATTGGAACTGCAGCAAGCTTGTCATTGGAGACTCAGGCTCAAGCCCTTTCAGTTGTACAAGCTCTCTGCAATTTGCTTGGCAGGAAATGGGCGCAAAAATTGTGCCACTGAACTAATGAGAAAGAAAAACTCCTAGAAGCCACTGTTAGCCATTCAGTACGAGACCACTGTGTGACCTTCTCTATCTCATATGGTTCTTAGTCTGCTTCTCCTAGGTTATGTGGCTCATGCAGTTGTGTAATTTACCTGCTGGTTGCCCTCTCCTGATACTTTTTTTTCTTTAATTGGTCAATTTCAAACAAATTCAAAAGGCCAGAGAGGTAGAAAACTTAATGATAATTATGTTTCTGTAAAATTCATGAAAATCAGTGTAGGTAAAAGCAAGATCCAAAACAGTGCTCCTACTGAGGGACAAATATTGCAGGGTTGTTTGCCAGTTGGCACAGGAGCCCAGCTAATCACCCTGCTCACAGCTTGAGGCTCAGTGCTCCTTGTGAGTAAAGGCATCCCAGGAAGCAGGGAGGGAAACTGAGTTGCTGCAAGAAGTGACAGGCTTTCTTTTCACTGCAAGTGAAGGGACATGAAACCATGACCAACCAGGCTTTGGTAATTGGTCACCAACAATTTTGTTTTATCTAGCCCTAAATGTATTATAATGGGCGGGAAGTTTATAAGCACTGAAACAAAAAGAGTATGTGGTTTGAATTATTCTGGATATAACTGAAGTGGAAAAAAAAATCCACCCCCTTCACCCCACAATTTCCATGAAAGTGTGCACGATTAAAAACAAACGGGGAATAACAGAGGATCAATGGCTATTCTCCCTTGAAGCTCACTGAATAATATCCTAGATTTCTCTGCGAGGTCATCAGCAAGTAATAAGAGGTATAATTATATTAAGAGGAAAATATTCACTTTTATTACTATTATTTTTGTTCATATATTATATGAATATGATATTATTTCTATAACTGTTTTTCCAAGCCTCATAGGTTAACTCAATCTGAAGTCATCCATACTCAGTTAAGAGCTCTCCAACACAGTATAAGGCTTAGAAATATTTTGTATTTATTAGGTGCCATGAAGTCAAAGAGGAGTTTCTTGTATAAAAGACCAATACTTAGAGGATGAAGTGAACTGGGAGGACAGTGTTAAAAACAGACAGCAGAGGCAATAGTCCTCCAATGTCCTTCTTGAACTCTGAAGTAAAAACTCACTGAGCTCTGAAGTTGGAGTTATTAACTTCTCAGGTGTTAGTTTGTACAAGCTTTGCCAAAAATTTAAAATAGTTATTTATGTGTACAAATTGCTATGATATAAATTTTGTGATGGTGATCCATTACATAAATTTCTCCTCTACATGAAAAAAAAAAGGCTCACTTAATGTTAATATAACCTTTAGGCTATATTAACATTTAATGTTAAATGTTGTTAGTAGGTACTTGCAGATCAGTCTGAAATAACTAGGAGTTCTTTCTTTATCTTCCAGGATGTGACTGTGGACTGCTGAAAGAGGAGGAAAGAGTCATGGATCTCAAATTGCATGGCACATTAAAATTTGTACCACCAAACCTATAAAAACAATGAAAAGCCAGTAGTTTGGCTGGTTCGATAATCCTCATGTATCCTTCTGTTACCTTCAGTTAAGCTAACCTCAAGACTAAGATTTGCATCATGCAATCCATAAACTGCTAAAGACAAATTTAAAAGAAATTTCCCTTTATTATTTAAATATCACATGACTCAGTTTTCATTAGTGAGATAGCTGTTTTACTAAGAGAGTGCTAAATGCTGTAAATGGGAATTATAATGTTCATCTTATTCTTTTTTTCTTTTTTAGAAAATCTCCATTCATTTACCCACTAATTACTTAACGGATAGTATGCAGTGAAATCAAGAATACATGTTAAAATAAAATGGCTTATGATACCTGGCACAGCTCCCAGAAATCAACCCCTTTCACATTCCTGAAGCTGTGCCAGAGATGTTTTTGTTGTCTTCCTCCATCACCATCAACAAACATGGTGGTGGCAGTTGCGGGGGGAGCAGGAAGGGCTCAAGGTCGCACTGGCTTTGTCCAATTCTGCAGCACTTCTCTGCAGCCCAATACTCCAAATGCTCCTGAAGATCTGATTTCCAACATTACTGTAGCATAAAGGGTCGCATGTATACTTCATAGGGAGGTAATAAGGCATTGCAAGATTAACTTCACACTTTGCTTGTCTGTCAAGGGGGTCTCCCCTTCCCAACAAAGCCCCCAATGTTTTGGTAGGCAGGCTCCAGCCCACTTAGCCAGCGAGGAGGCATGGGTGGAATGCCAGGTATGTCTACAGAGCAAAGTAGCGCAGGCAGCCTGACGCCAGGAGAGAATAGGCAGGTACCTATTGAGTTACAGGATTTCTACAAATCTAATCCACGTGTAATGTGAGACTTATTACAGAGTCAGCCTTTGCCAGGGCTGTGAAAAGTCTGAGGATATGAACAGACCCAGAAACAATGATCCCAGTTAACTCGTTACAAGCCAACATCAGTTGACCAAAACTAATACTCCTTTATCCTTGTAATTGGGTTCTTAAACCATGATTACAAGTTGTATCTTAAATGCAAGAAATTACTGAAAGGAGTGTGGGTGACACTGTATCCAAAGCAACACTGCATATTCTAAAAGGTTATAAATGTATTTATTGACTGTAATGAAGAGTAATTGTTAAATATGCAAATTAAGCACAATTTTTTAACATGGGAACTATTTTCACATGTTCAAAGCAATAAATCAATTCACAACTGCTAAACAATACAAAGAAAAAAATCAAGTTCTCTAAATCTTGCTACAATTAAAAATCTCCTTTGTATTTGAGTCACACTGGGAATAAACTGAAACATTAAAAAAGATTAAAAAAGTAGTGACTGCCTGCTAAAATGCCACTAATTTCTTCAGGAACTATAAAACTGGATGAGAGCTATGATAGTCCATTCAGCAACCACTCATTAGAAATTGTGCATTCTCGGCTAATAAAGTATTTCTCTCACTTGTTATCTTACCTGACTTTGTCTAAAAATTTAGAACAGCCTTAATCAGTTAACTTTTATTTTGGATGCTGTTGACCATAAAAATGAAATTGATACTATGTTGAGGCTAATAAATGCTCACATATCAAGAAATAGTCTGCAGTGACTCAGGTTATATTTGAAAGTCAGAATCTCATATTTGGAAAACACCATGTTGATCCCACATTCAGGGCTGTACTTTGCAACTGACTACAGATTTTGTTCCTTTCCTGGGGCTATTCAAAGGCTACATGACACCTTTGGAAAAGGTCAACTGCTATGGGGCCTGATATTATCAGTTCATCACTGATACTCATCTGGCTATTTACTGACACATATATTCTGCTCTAGCAATACAAAGCAAACAAGGCTGTGGAAGAATAGTGGCCCAGCTGCATTAGAGGTTGAAAGTTGGTTCAGGCTATGAGTCGGTAAGATGCCTTTGTGCAATATGTAACTTTTTTTTTTTTTGTGTGTGTAATAAAATCAGAACTTTAATTGCTTGAAATAATGAGTTTCCAATTTGTTGCTGGAACTATATTTTTAAAATACTTTGCTGATTGGTATACTGAATGGGAACTTGGAGAAGACATTTTATGTTTTGCTTGGCCATCAGTAAAACATCTTTGTTGCACACTTAGTAACATTGCACACATCAATGTGACTCAATGTTTAAAAACATTGAGCTCCTGACTCAACGATGTGTAATTTAAAGCAGAACAGTCAAGCCTGTCTTAGTGATAGGTCCACATAAGGGATTTGTGAAGCTTCTGTATCTAAAATTAGAAGAAATGGGCAGAACGTAAGGGCTTCAAGAAAAGTAATGATACAGAAGAAAATATAAATACTTTTAGTTATGAAGGTGCCTAAAGTGGATATCATCTTGGGCCAGATCAAAACAGAGCGCAAAAACTGCAACGTTTTAGTGTTGTCTCTTGAATACTTGGTCACATGATGGATGTGATGGTCCCTGGGTATTGTTTGAGGAAAGCACATATCTCATAACAAGCTTCAGAGTAGCTGCCGTGCTATGGAGGAGGCAATATAAACCAACCTGTTAGAAGATGTTAAATTATGTGAGTTTTCTAAATCACATTCCTGTGTGGGATAAGTCCTTTCTCAGTAATGGCTGGACAACCCACTTGTGCTCTGCTTATACACTCTCTTATAGTAGGTTTCATGCATTTTTAAAAAGATGGGACCAGGATCATACATTTCTTCATTTAGTTTCTTGGGTCTGCAGCTTGTGTTAATGAATTCAAATAAGCCCTCACATGAAAAAGCTTACTCTGATATTACGTTATGGTCAATGTCAAATGAAGACTGATAAGATTTTGAAATTTTGAAACACCGTTTTCTGTGCTTACACACAGCTTCAGTATTTCACTCATCTCTCATAGCAAGAATAAATCTACCTTCTTGTTTAACAATATTATTTTTTTCCTCCTGACCCAAAATAATAAGAAAAGATCAAAACAGTGCTAGATGTTAATGCTTTTATGGTAGTAGTAAATGCTTATATTCTGTTTGTCTACAATTTACTACAATTATATCTCAGCAGCAACTTCTAAGCTCATTTGCTGGAGCTCTGGGCAAAAGTTGATGCTTAACATTTAGGATGTCACATGAGGTCTGAGCTTGCCTAGCTTCTTCTTTACTTCTTCTGATTAGTGTTATCCCTGCTTAACCTCTGCGGTAGGTAAAAAGTCATTGTTAATCAATGCTTACATTGTGTAGTCCCCTTAAAAATAGCATTCAAAACCTGGAAAAGCAAGAATGTAGAGGGTAATCTACAGTAATCTTCTCAACACTAGGAACACTTTTGATTAGAATGATAATGCAACTGAAAAGACAGCAACTTCTAAGACAGTCTTTAAGGTATAAGAACATTAAACCAATGACAGTGGGTTTGTCTTTTTTTATTTTAAAGCAGCAAAATGGGGAATTTTTGCAATCTCATTTAAATGACTCCACCAAATGTTACAAAATGCTTTCTAAATTGTTGGTATCTGATGGATTTATTGCAACTTTGCTTTTCTGTTCCTACGCAGCTGGAAACCAGGAGATACAGTGGCTATGTCTTTGCAACCAAGTGGATAAAGTTTTTTCCATGTATATTATGTTCCTAACACACACAAAAAAGATCAGCTTATTAACATATGCTTGGTTGTTTTCTACTTAGTTCTAGAAATTTTAGCTTTCCTAGACTTCATTTCATTTTATGTAAGACATATTCTTTTCCTTCATATAAAGTGTGAAAGTCAATCCTAAAATTTGCTGTGTTGTTTCCTGTTGGAGACCCCACCTTGCAAAATTTTCTCATTGGCTAGCATCAGGCATTTAAATTTAGTTAAGATTCATTGATGCTAACATTAATTTGGAAATAAATGTACTTAGATAACCACTTTATTTTAACTTTGTTATTCATGTGTACAATTGTTCATAAATAGTGTATATCCACTCAAATTTGGTATCTCAAAAAAGATTTGCAAACTAAAGCTGCTTAAAAAATAGGAAAAAAAAATCTCTCCCTTTTTAAATCATATTCCTCAAAATACTGAAAACATTCTTGAATCAATCTTGAATTTTCTCCTACAGTCCTGTAACTTAACTGCAAGACTACATTAAAAAGAATCTAATTTAACTCAAAACTACAGTTGTTTGTGTGTAAAATTCCTTTTTCTTTAAGAACCCTAAAAGAGATTTAAAAGCCTATTTTTCTGCTCTTCGGTCTTTTGCAAAAGCAAAAATGATAAATCTCTTGCATGTTAATTTCCAATCCACACACATTCTCTTTCCTGAAAGCCTCTGGAACCTTTCAAATATGCACAAGATAATTTATAAATAACTCATCTAAATACTATTTAAAACACACATGAGGAGTTTGGCTCAGTGACTGTTACACGCTCCTCTGTGTGTATGTAAATGTGTTGTTTGGAAGAGGTGTCCGACAGTTAGGTCAGTTAAGCCCTTATAAAGACAACAGAAGAGTGAGCATCCCTATGCTGAGCTAGCTAAAAACGTATCCCTAGCTGAGCTAGCTAAAAAAACTGCAATTATAAAAAACACAGAAGTGAAGTACTACTGCGGAAGTGAAAGCCAGTCTAGATTACTCCCCATAGCAGCTCATTTGCTGACCACTTTTGTTGTGCCTTCCAGAAAATGAATATATCAGTGTAAAAAATTTCAGACCAAACAATGCACTGGTACAGAAGCTTGGAATTTAGCTCAACATTTTCCACCCATCAGTCTTTAGAGGCATTTGAAAGATAACTAAGAAACATATGGCTTTTGTCATTTTATTGACAATTTCCTGCAAGGATATCTGGAGGGACGTATTTATATGTCTGAAATATAGAAGACTGAAGAACTTTAAGAAGCTGCAGAGATTTTAATAGCTTCACAGAGTCATGCAGTCTTTATAATTTAAATGATGTGTTAGTCACTTTGCAAAGCAGGAAGCTAGCTGACATTTTTTTCCTCACCAGTCTTTCTTGACCCCTGGAACAGCATCCTCAAGGTCAAGACTCTGCTCTGGATGCTTTTTAGAACTTAATTGACATCAACTGGATGGTTCCACAGACACATGTTTAGACAGATCTCTTTGCTATGTTCGTGCTCAGAAGAAAAAAAGTTTTGGGTATTTGCCCAAACAGATGTCACTCAATCTGTCCAAATTGTTTTGAGTCAGCCAATGGCTCTGGTGCCCCCAGATCTGCACTCTGGGCTCAGCTGTGGTGGCCTCTTGCAGGAGCCCTGGAACTGCTCAGTGTGGGTGGCTGTCCAGTTTGGTTTTGAGCTGCCCTTCTTTAACTGTGTAAGCGTACACGGTAGCTACATGTAACGAATGTACTGATTTACAAGTCTGCTGTCGACATTTTCTCTGTCTTACTGCTGGCAAAAATTTAGGCTCTCTGGGAGCTCTCTTCCAGCAATGAAACTAAAGACTGAGGATCATTGCCAGCATTCACATAAGTGCATTGTTCTGTTCTGTGTGATTTATGCTGTTTAAATTCATGAGAAATGTGTTTTCTACCTTATTTTACAAGTGGCTTTAAGTAAAAAACAAAAACAATCCCCCCATACTATTTTCAATCACAAATGATTAAACAAGACCAGAATGCGATACCACTGGGTGCAAATTGCGCTTACCGGGATTGTTTGCAGTACCATGAAAGCTGTGCAATCTGTAGTACGTGCCAGTCCTTGACTGCATTTGGGTGGGAACAGGCCCTAAGAACAAGCAAGTGAAGAAAATCTGAGCAGCATTGCCCCCTTGCTTAGGAGCAGCACTGGTGGGACCACCCTTTGCTTTAGAGTCAACAAAGTCTCAACTTCAGTAGTGTCTCTGCCTTGCTCTGAGTGTTGTGCTTTGATATATCCTTATTCTTGTCTAAAAAGCAACAGCAATTCCCAGGGAGCAGCAACCCAGTCTCCTTGTTCCCCTGGGACAAGCTGGGGATGTTCCTATTTGCACTCTCTGAAGCTCCCCTGGGGTGAAGAAGGGCTTGTGCTGCATCTTCACCACAGAGCTCTCAGGTAGGATGATGCTGATAATTCAGGTTTGTCTCCTATGAGACACAGCGGTCCTAGGTTTACCATTTTTGTCAAACACATGAGTAATCTCTTCTTTTGCACTGGGATGTTGAGCTACCTGTAGATTCAGGCATTATTTGCTACTGCTTCATACTGCCTCATTCCAGTTGCCATCTAGCCTTCTTTTGTTCTTATTGCAAGGTGAGATTATACAAGGATCAAATGATTCTAGGAGCTGGGGAGCACGAGTTAAAGGGCCTCTGCCTCAGTGTAGTTGTGCTTTCTCTTAACCTTGGCCATTTTGTTTGGATCCCAAGTAAGCTCATGCTCAGCTGTTGTGTCATGAGCTCTGCCACCTGCCCAGACCTGGCATTCTGGACTGATGAATGTCACCATTTGCCTCAGGCAGAAGAGAACGGGCCTTCTCCCAAGTAACGATGCTGGAAAACAGCTTATGTATCTTAATAGCATCTGAGAGATTTTTTTTTTTTTAATTAGATCTTCTCCAATCTCATAGCCTCATCAGGAATAAAAATTGCAAAGATTAAGTAAAGATCCTTCACTTACTTAAAAACAGCCAACAGTAGCTATATCCAAACATGTTCACCACTTAATATAATGAAAGGCAAAACAATGATTAATGCCTTCAAACTTGCCAGCATTTAAAGGGGTACCATTTCTTCAGCTCAGCCAGCAGGAAAGCTTGTTCCCAAAAAGTTGTGGTAACCTGTTGGGAAACATGTTCCAGCACTGCATGAAGTCTCCCAGAATACTTCCAGCAAGTGTAAGGCCAGCTGCTTGCCATGATGAGGCATCTGGGCAAGACTATCATGAAGCAATGTGAAAGGGAACTCTCCTGTTTATAAAGATTAGTTACAGTCATCCTTCCAGGAGTGTAAAGGTTGCAGAGAATCCAACAGCTCAAAATTGGAAATGGTTTGTTAATTTATTCACTCATTTATACATGCAGTTGAGCTTAGCTAGAGACAGAATTGCACCTAGAGGGAAGGTCTATGAATGAAATATATATCTTTTTGTATTAAAAGTAATGATAACTGCTGAGAAACTCTGGAAATAGTGATATTTATGTCCCTACTCCAGAAATAGTAGTCCAATCTGTTTTTATAATTAGCTAAATCATTCATTTTGGCTCACACAGATTGTTTTCAGACACAATTGAAAACTGTACAGCCATATTATTTCCAAGCATTCGTTGCGTATTTGCAAATTAGTAATCTCATTTTGAATTTGTTTGTACAATACAAAAACATGTCCCAGAAATGTCTTCACTTTCCTTCTCCTGTTCACTCTCCCTGTAATCTAAAGGGAACAATTCCTCCAGGTGTGAGACAATAAATTTTCAGTCAGTTTTGATCCCATGTCTGTTTTTTAGCCTATGACATCTTTTATTTGGGCGGGGGAAAATTTTTGAAAGACAGAGATCCATTCTTTAGTGAAAACTAAACCAAAAAATCTTGTTTTATCAGGAAGTACACTAATATTTTTTTTTGTTTTTATGCGTAATCATTTTATTAATGTTTTTACCATGTTTTAAATATACTGTTACTTGAGCAGAAGCATACTGAATATATATAAATATTCAAATTAACTCACACAATTATATTCGCAGTATTAGAAACTCTGAACTACTTACTTAAGACTTCTCTCAACATAATCTTTCCTGTCTTTAAAATCCTCCTGCACTATATAGCAATAGTTTGATGAGGAAAAGGGAAAGGGGATGCCATTTCCCAAAAGCTTAAGACTGAATTTTTCCTTGGTGTATGACTTCCTGTTTACAAATAGAGAGAAAGAAAACAGATAAATGCAGAAAAAAAAAATATTAATTAATGAAAACAGATTATTTTGTCACACATGCAGCTGAAGATTCGTGTCATCTAAATGTACATCTGCAAAGTGGACTTTATTTATAAAGCATCTTATATAAAGAAAACTGTTCAAAAATGTAGCATTTCACCTAAATGAGGGTATTCTAACTGCAAGTGTGGTTTTATCTGGGAAGGTTCTGAGTTTTGCTACGAGATGTGTATTTTTTAAAAAAAACTGAAATAGTATAGTTACAGATATGTCTTATAAACAGTGATTTTGCATTGATTTATTGGACTCTGCATATTTAACCCAGATGAAGATGTGGCCTGATGTTATGTTTGTGCTATCGGCACAAGCTAAAGCAGACATTTGCCTAGGACTTAGACGATAAAACAGCTGTGGCTTCAGCAGCTTTGCTTTCCTATGTGTGGGGCAGACAGGCTGACTTCAGCAGGGCAGAACAGGAACTAGGGCAAGGTGGGCAGCCACCCCCTCTCCACTCCTCTGAGTAAACTGTTGTTGTTTATTTCCTAAAAAAGGTAGGTTTTAAGACAAATACTTAAACCAAATGTTTGTGTGTTGGCTTCACCTTTCTCTTTCTTGACTATTTAACTGACTATTTTTTTGGTGGAGCTGAGAATGCACTATTTTATTTAAAACTAGTTATATTAAAAACGGAGTGAGGTAGTTTTACTCTGAGGTGCCTGGAGAGGGAAAGAAAAGAAAATTAGTTTTATGTTTTAGGCATTTATAATTGTACATGCACTTAATTGCTGTTGTGGCTGCCTCTTTTTTCCCAGCTGCACATTCTGATGAGCCCAAAGCTCTGAATCTGGCTTCACGCTGGAGAGAAGAAGAGATAAAATGCATCTGCCCTATATTTTAGAACTTATTCAAAGATGTTTCTTATAAGCGATGTGGGAAAAAGGTGGAACGCAAGATAGAAAAGGCTCTCTTATCAGTGCACGCCGCTTGCCCAAGGGGCATCTGAAGAACTCATGGCATATTCTAAATGAGTGGGAGATGCAGGATTCTCCAGATCCTGTCTGATTTCCTTTACCTGATAAAAGAAAATGTTACACATCTTGGTACACTGACTACTATGTGATCTCAACTCAGTCTCTAGATTACTGATATATCTTTATATGTCCCATCAGTTTGTTCAAGACCAAAGACTACTTGGATTGCAAAGGGTTGTTTTTTATTTTTTTTTTAGGAAAACATTTTCTATTTTTGTCTTTCAGACAGATCCGTTCTTACTGCAACCTCTTGGATCTCATATGTTAAGTCTCCTTTGTGCCCACTACACAGAGAAAAGAAAAGCTATTTCAAGTTTAGCTGGAATATTTTAGATTCAAGCTCTGATGTTGTAACGTGTTCTGGAGACCTATAGTTCCTGGAAGTGCTAACCCAGTGCACTGGTAACATGGCCACTGGCACCGAGCCTCTGCAGCCATCCCAGCATGCCTGGCTCTGCATTTTGGTACCATTTATGGATTGGTTCTGTTTGGCAGAGCTTCATAAGTTTTTCTCCATTAGGATTTATTTGTAAAAGTGGAATAAACACCTACAAAAAGGAAGCACAGTAGTGTTGTGCCCAATGTCTTTGTAGCTGTCATCTAACCTATGGATTCTGAATTCTGCAATGATGTTTACATGTCCATCTCTGTACAGCTCTCATCATTAAACTGCTCTCTGCCTCTTCCTCCTGCCCAACCCTTTCCAAAGATTTTGTAAAAGGGCATATTCTTACATGATGTATCTTGATAAGTAAATTCTATGTGTGAGCTGCTGGCTCTGTGAATTAATTGGACCTGTACTATTTTTGTCAATGTAAGACCATGTGTGAATCAACTCTTCTTCTACACGGATATATTGTTTTTTTCCTGATTAGCCTTTATCATGTCCAAAGCTGTTTACCTAAACAAACACAGAAACATTCACTCTTATTCTTAGTAAAGGTAGCCAAGTCATCTAAACAACAATATTACTGATTCTTCCATGGAGACAAAACATAAATCTTTCATGACTTATAAAAGCAATTATTAAAATATTAATGAGTGAGATTAAAATATGTAAGTTCTATAAACATAATTTTATGGCAAATTTTACTGGCTATATTTTTACCTCAGAAATCTACATATTTTACATGCTTTTCTTTAGAAATAATAGTGTAGTATGCCAAGATGCATTCAAGAGCAAGATATTTGTCCATGCTAAGTTTTTCAAACACTTTTTAGGCACTTGTGAGGTTATAGCTGGTATCATCTATTAACATCTCTCTTTCTGCCTGTTTGTCCCCAGACAGATGAAATAAGTCTTATTTTGAGAAAGCCATTGGATAAGACACTCTATAACCCTACTCACTATGGATGACAAAAAATGATTCTGGAAATTCTCAGACCTCAGCCTAAAAAGAAGGATGGGACTTTTAAAAGACACCTTTCCTGGAGTATGTTGCTACATACAACATCCATTAATAAGAATGAGCTACCAAAATCTTTATTTTGTATTTATTATCAGATTAATCATTGAGGTATAAAAGATAATTATTAAATTATTAGGCCTGATAAAATAGAAGGGCAACAAAAAATTTTTTTTTCTTTGGTTCAGTTGCTTGACTTTTGCAAAGAGACTGGCCTGCTATTTTTGCTTCAAATTTATAACAGTATGGTGATCTATAAGACACAGCAACAAAACTTGTATCCTACCAAAGAATAAGTTCTAAGTAAATAGAAATCATCGACAATAAAATTCTTCAAGTTTGCTGACACTGGGTATTTAAAAAAAAAAAAAACTTTAATTTCTCCTTAGATAGCTATCAATCAAGAAACAGAAACATTTATTTCAAATTTGTGTCACTATTTCAGTGTTATATATTTATTTTTTCAGGCTGTGACAATTTTCTCTTGTGTTTTTGAAGAGGAAAAGCAAAGAATGGGAGGCAAGGCAGAATGGACTGAAACTTTTCAGGGAATTGGAATTTTATAAGTCATCTTGGGGAAGATGAATTGGCAGGCAAAGGGCAGGTGAGCTGGTCAAAGGTGAATATAAATAAGTGAGATGGTTCCACAATTTATCATGTGGCTATCGCCTATACATACTCTATATCTATCCATCCATCTTTTCCTTGGATCTGGCTACACTGCTTGTATTTCCTAAAAAGATAGGATGAATCAAAGGAAAAGACATAAGCTTGTAAATATGTGTCTATTCTTCCTATGCTAATCTTCTCTTGTGTCTCCTTCCATATTTACTTTGACTGAGTAACAAGATAATTGCATAATAACATTTAGCTACTATCATGTTTAGAAATCACTAAAGCTGGTCAGATCATTAGTCTGAAATCTTTTAAGACAACCATTCTGGTTAGAAAAAAAAAAGTAGGAAAAAATCTCTGAGAATGTGAACAATTATATGAATAATTATACAGCACGAACTAGTACTGAGTTGGTTTGGGGGCAGTAGGCTTTTCTAATGGAATTTATAAAAGGCTGTTGCAGAAATGTTAATTCTTGATGGTCTTGGTCTACTAATTTGATCTGTGAAATTTTATGTAGTCATCATCTGTAGGCAGCAGAACTATCTTTAATAGCCAAATCCAGCTAGCTTCTCAAAATCTTAGAACTTTCCCAGGCAAAATATCTGAAAAATATTTGATTTATTAATTTGATTTATTTATTTCAAAATATTCATTTTCATTTGTCTTTAATAGCTAACTACTGTAATTAGTATAGTTTCAAATTGAAAGCTGCCTATAACCAAAAGAACTCAATTTCTCATTTTCAGAGTAACAAAATAGACGGTTTCATCATTATCATCATTCTCATATCCTAAATTTAATGAAACAATCCATGTTTAGAAAATCTTATATGTGGATAGGGATATTTTGTCCAAAAAATCCTAAATATCTATATTTCTGGGCCAGCACCAACCATCCACACTGAAAATCGTCTTGTTGATCTACATGGATTTTTGACAATGTACAGCAGAACAAAGAACACAGGTAAATATTTAATTCTGTTTTGTTTCTTTCCAGGTATGGAGCAGTTGTTGTCATGGATAAAAGAACCCCGAATGAATCAGATGGACATTTAAAAGAGTTAGAAATCTGACCTCTAAAGGGTAGGACACAAGAAACTAAGAACAATGATGAAGCTGTGCTGCCAGGCGACTGCACTTCCCTCAGTTACTCTATTACTGTCCAACCTAAGAACTATTTCATCAGCAGTTCTTGCAGGGATCACAGTACTTGCTGATCTGTAGAACAACTGAAATATCTCTTATGCAGAATTATAGTTTCATCCTTCCTTGTTTAGGTGATACTGGGAAGCAGAGCTGTTCATAACAGAGTTTTGGTTAGTACTATCACTCAGTTATTGCTAAAACTGTTTCTAGGGCAAGCCTTTTTGTAGATGAAATGTAACATTCAAAATATTGTGAAAGTTCAGGCCAGAACTTTCAAAGGCTGGCACCATTAATACCCTGTCCCTCAAAATTTCCTAGGGAGCTCACCATTAATTTCACATAGGTTGTGACTATGCAATCCCCCAAAAGCTGATCTAGGAATAACTGGTCACTGGAAATAGACAGTCTAACACCAATTTGTACAAGGAGCTCTCAAGAAATGTCTTTAAACTGCCCGAGTCTGTGCAGTGAGCACTCCAGTCCTGTAAGTCTGGATTAACATTTTAGAGAAGAATATTGATACTGAGAGTATCTGCAGAGTACGCCTTGCAGACCAGTCTGTAAAGATGTGTATAGGTTCCTTGGAAAAGCCTCTAAAGAGCTGCAGGTAAATGTTTCGATAAAAGTATGTTTTGGCAGCAGGCATGCTCCCACTTACTGGAGTGAAGAAAACCATTTTCATTTGGTTTGCAGGATCATTCCAATAGTCTAGAAATATAGCAAAAAAAAATGGTGTAGTTTATACAGTCTTAGTTTTCTGAGAATTTTTTGCTCCTATCAAGTAGTACTATTTTGTAACAGAGGATGGGAAATCAAGAATCGATACATTTATAAGAACCAGTTTCAGAAGCGAAAGTTGACATGTCCTGACACTGATTCACAGTTACCTTCAATTTAACTGTGTTTTTAAACTGGAATCTCTTTAGGTTTCTCCTCTAATCCCTTTTGTTGTGCTGTGTGTATTGTGGGAGTGGTAGTGAGTGAGCAAGTGAGAGAGGGTCATTTACAAAGTGATTCTAACTTGCAAAAGGCCAAAAAAAAGAACTGCTTATTATGATTTTCTGTACATTTAAAAACTTAAATTTTCATTTTAAAGTTTTGTGTTTTTTAAACATGACTAGTTTGTTTTTCACTCTTTTCTTTGGTATGGCTTTAATGAATGGATAATGATGGTCAGTTTGTAAAGCCATGAATGAAAGATTTAGGACCTCTAATCTTAAGAACACTGCTTGGCACCAGTAGACAAACAATGTGCTCCCCAACTTGTTATCTCAGCCATACTAAGCTTTCACTTCGTACCTGCTTTCAAAGACTATCAGTTCACCCATGTAGTCCTATAAGTAAGACACACAATCTTTTCAAGAAAGTGTTTTGTATTTTCTGATCTTAGGGGTATTTATTTATATAAATTTGTCTATTTTGTAGCAAACCTGTACTCAAACAATTGAATTTGCACAACTTGAGCAGAAAAATAATCTAGTTCAATGAACATTTTTCAATGTTGAGCAAAGAATTGCTTTGGTCTGAATTTTAATAGTTTCAGCTAAATGATCATTAAAATAATAATATATGGTTTTGTTTTATAATATGAACTCTCTAGAAACTCATTTGTTTATCTGGGAATAACGTTTATTATAAAATGAACTTGGTACAGAACAAGAGAATGATACAGTGTGAATGTATGCACTGAGTTATAAAGATGTCTTTCTTAAATATCTGGAACAGGCCATGTAGCAAATGCACGCCATAATAAATTCTGTGCTCCTGTCTTGCAAGCTGCCAACTGTCCCTTGCATGAAGCCAAGTGAAGTGGTTGAAGTTACACATAATGCTTCTCAGAGGGTCTGACCCCTAAAAGTGCACATATGAAGTTATGCATTTCTTAAATGGATTTGTGACAATTCATTGAGCTGTAATGTATTTTAATAAGAGATTTCTTGCAGATATGCAGATCCAGAATTAACTACGTAACTTTGGTTTTATATCACTTAAATTGATTTAAAAATGTGACCTCTAAAGCAGAAATGTGCGCTGAAGGGTGGTTAAGTGATATTGTGTTCCTAAACATTTGACTTCCCTCTGCTGCAGTACCACCCTGAGGCACAGGGGCAGAGTGTTTAGTATTGGAAAAGGTAACTAAAAACAACCCCCCAACGTCTTTGCTGTGGAAACTGAGATGCACTTGACTCTAAAACTTTACATATTATTTTTACATGAGTATATGAGAGGTGTTAAGTGAATAAATGATATTTTACAGATCCACTCAAGGCCATTCGTTTGATTTGAATATCAGAGATTTCCTTGACCAGACTCTTGTAATGATTTCCTGTTGGTTACTGAAAACATCGAGATGCTCAAAAAATTGGGTAACAAAACTGACAGATAGTCTTTCTGAAAATTCTGAGAAAAAGAAACAATCCTATTCTATGTAAGAAAGAATAGTGTAGGAAAGATTTATAACTTCTACTGACATTCGGGTCATGTATTTTAGTCTTAAATTAGTTTAAAATGACATATGAAAATCAGGCTGAAAATCACACGAAGAATACAACTAAATTACCAAACTAGAAATAAATTTATATTACCATAAACTACATAAGACATAATTTTGTATTGTCAGTCAGATACTGTTAAATTCCTTATAATTACCCAGAAAGGAGGGAAGAATTTGCCACATATATATTCACAGGATCAATAAGTTATGACATATATATATGCTTACTTAGTGAAAATTGTTGTCAGTGTAGAAGAAAATCTTCAGTAGCTGGTGTGCTGCTGAGAGCAGGAGCCAAGCAGCATGTCCATAAATGCAGCAGTACCACAACTCATGTGCCTCTAAATAGGAGAGGGATATAGGGAAGGGTGACTAAATTAGAGCATGTGACCAAGCAGGGGTGTTGGAGCTGGGACTGCAGAGACGATGCAGCAAACGTGCGGGATGGGACTGCATGTTCCTCAAGGGAACAGCGAAGGGAAGCTGGAGAAGCTGGCAGCATTGATGTAGGACTTCAGCGTCTACCCTAGAAGGTCAGCATCTTTGAATGCCCTTCATCTGATGAGGAGTTTTGCTAAAGCTGTGTACAAATCAAATTACTAGTAGTATCTTTAAACTGGAGATACGCTTCCCTCTCTCTTCATCTCTATGTGTGCAGATGTGTGTAAAGTTTTTAAATATCTCAGCATACAAGTTGTCATGATTCAAGGTTTTGCTGTGGGCTACTTCTGCGACCTTTTCAGATTTTTAAGTGAAAGCTTAGGTGCTTGTTGCACCTTAGTAATTGGTATTGATAATTAAATAGCATCAAAGTAAGCAGCACTACCATAGATATTTAAACATGTGAAATAGAAAACTCCAAAAATCTTATCAGACAAAAAGAAGAAATAACTGTTATGCAGACAAAGTTCTTGGCACAACTGAAAGATAGCATTTATTTAAATTATATTAGGCATCTCAGGCTTAAGTATAGAATTTTTGTGAAATGTCATTATACCTCATTTTTTGTTCAAACCTCCATAATAAAGACATCTATAAAACTGAATCCATAAACATGTACAAAAATTAAGGCTTAATTGTAAAACATATTGTCTAATTTTAAGTTTTTTTATCTTTAGTTTGGTATCTAAGTAAAGATGGTTCAACATGTCATGTCATATAATTCCCATTAACAGCAAATGTGATCAATTTGTAACCACCCTCTGAGGGAAGCTGAATTGCTTTTTGGTGGATACCTATTTAACCTTAATAGTTTAGGTTTTTAAATGTTCCTGTGGAATTAAATTACAAAGAGACAACTGCAGTATTTCTTATGCATGTCCTCACACTGTCAGATATTTCTCTACTAAACTTAGCTTTTCAAAAGATTAGAGAGTCTTTAGATTCAGCAGTGCCTTAGTATACATATAGATTCAAATCCAAAATTTGAAAACAAAAGGTGTTTTTTTTTTCAGTAAAACCTGCTGTTTGTTGCTGTAGCTTTAGCAACAAGCCCTACATTACATCCCAGAGATGTCTATGGGATTAATGAAATGTATAGTGTGTATTGTGTAGTAACTGTAGTATGTAATTTATGCTATGTTACGTCAGTATGTTCCATTCCTGTGATTACTATCATACAAAAATTTCTTACTCACATACTTGAGCAAAACCTTAAAAGAAGTGATAGAGGAAAGGAAAAACTGATGGCAGAATTGGAAAAAAAAAAAAAAAAGCTTAAACAAGTAAAAATATATTTAAAGGCAATCCAGTAAAAGGTATTTTTATCGAAGTATCATTTTCTCGATGTCTTTACCTTTGTTTTTCCATTTCAAGATTTCTTTATCCCTTTGTTTTTTATTTTCATACTTTAAGTGGTGGGCCATTTATTGCCTTACTTTTCACTTCAGTTCTAGTTTTCATCAATAATCTTTCCATAGCTTGTTCTTCATAATTGTTACCTCTTGTCTTCCAGTTCTTCAGTTAAAAACTCGATTGGAAGAGGAAAGGAAAGTTTCATTGCAGCAACTGGAATACAATATTATGGAAAAAAAAAAAAGTTTTCTCTTTTTTTTCATAGCCAAATGAATCTTCTTCTAGAGTTACAAAATCACTCAGATTTTGCCTCTTTTGTACAGTTTTGTTTCTGCTCATTGATTGTTGCTGAGCTGAGAGAGATGCCGTTAACAGTACCCAGTGAGTAAAACAATGGTAATTTTGGAAGTATAAGAATTCTGGTCTACCTACTGAAATGTCATTTTTCAGATAGAAACTGGGGTAAAACCTTGTGGAGAGCTTGAAGCAGGAATTGATATAATAGCTAATTGAGAATGAGAGTCAGACAAGGAGAGAAAAATAAAGATATAAAGAGTTTACAGTAAGCCTCATTAAGTGCATAGCTACCCAAATCACCTTCCCTTGCATTTTCCGTTAAATATCAATGAACCAGTAAGTGTATCAGAACTAATCTTCTATAAAAGTGAAATTATCTGACTCAGACAGTAGCTGATTAATTTTGCAGCTCTTATTCAGGCTAAGTAGTACGGGGAAATTATTATTCAGGATTTCGTGAAGAATTGATGTAATTTTATTCTAGTCAAAGAATTGTAAAGAAAGAAGAATAACAAATTTACATCAATACTTACAATTTTTTTTTCCAGTAAGGGTGGATCTCTTTAGAAATAGGTCAGATTACAAACTAATTGTTTTCTTAAATAATGCTCTCATGGTTTGTATAAACACAAGATTTCCAAGATCTCCAATTAATGCATTTTTTAATTATATAAAAGAACTAACAAAAGAGCACACATTTTAACAACAAATACACTGACCAGAAAATAAGATAGAACAAAGCATGGTTAGTTTTAAAAATCCCTCTTTCAGTAGCGGATTCTAACCAACAGAATATTCAAGATCAATTTATACTGCAAAAGGAATATCTGATTGATATCAAATATCTGACTCATCAGAGGTCATAATTTATGAATTTTAAGTCTCCTTACTTGCACATTCTCCATGTGCACTTTTAATTAGAATTGGAATTAAATAATGTGTTCAGTATGCCAAGCCAGTATTCTTTCTGTTACTAGATTGGGAACGGATGGAGGAGGTTGGGTCCTGCTCCTTTCAGGTATATTCGGGTTCTCCCCCAGCAAACTCAGCTTCCATCCCTTCCTGTCTCACACGTTTACACTTGACCCTGCAGATCTTGCCTCTTTCCCGCTCCTGGAGCTGCTGTTTGTTGCTGTAGCTTTAGCAACAAGCTCCAGACCACATCCCAGAGATGTCTGTGGGATTATATAAAGAATAGTAACTATCTCTGTTACTTCAGCATATTCCATTACTGTGATCACTATCAAAAAGAAACTTCTTCCTTGCTTACATGTATAAAACCTTAAAAGGGGGGATGGAGGAAGCAGATAAACAGAAACTTTTGCCAGCAGCTTGAGAAGAGTTTGCTGCCTGCCCTGAGACCTAGGGGGATGTAGGTTCTTGTATGCCTGGAGCACAGAAACCTCCTCAGGTCTCGGGCACATTAAAATATTTCCTTGTCACATTTTTAATCTCTGTAGATTTCTGGTAGTAGAGAGTCTCTTCTCTCATGTAATTATCATGAAATTATTTCTCTTAAAACTGGCATGGATAGCCCAGAAAAATCAGTGCATGTGGATATAGGATAAGTAGGTCAAAATCTTAATAGGTTTCAGGGAACTATTCCATGACAATTTTTCCTTTTCACACAATTCTCTCCTGCTTTCATAAATAATAATAAAACTGAGGTAGGAGTTACTTCAAAACTGAGGAGACTTCAGCCAGCTCTCCTCTTTTTGAGATGTTTTTGCACGAAAGAGTTTAAGTTCCTAGTAGCCTATACAAAACAAGCTATCCATTTTTGGTTATAATAACATTGGAACTGCCACACAGTTTGGACCAGAAATAGATCTAGCCTTGAACTCATCTTTAGCTGCAGTCAGTGGCAAACATCTGTAGCACAAATGTGGGAATACTTTCTGGCTGTATCATCCCAACCTCAGGGACTTTCTGAGCTAGAAGTGGTTTCCTTGTATTTAACGTCTTTGACAAATTTGTTAGCTACTTTTGCCTAATATATTCTGCTTGGGTTCAACATTCTACACATCTACCAGGCAGGAAAGTGTTACCTGCCAGGTCTCTGATTTTATCAGCTACTCGAAAGGGAAAAAAAAAAAGAAAAAGCGGGAAGGAGAAATAATTCTTCTCTTGGAATCACTGAAGTTTCAGCTTAGTTTCCAGTTCTTTAGTGGGCAATCTACAACTTTAGTTCCAATTTCATCTCTGGGAAGCTATTCGCATTGCAAAAGGGTTCACACTTGAATCTGGCATTGAGATGGGCTTTTGGCATGACCAGAAAATGGATAATCTCTTCTTCAAAAAGAGATAATTAATCTATCAAAGCTAAAGCCAAGGAGAAACTATGCCCATTCTCTGCAAACACATCAGAATGGCAAACATCAGAGAGGTGAAAACAAATGTTTCTACTAAATGACAATGTGATTAGGGGACTAAGATGACTCAGTTCCTCAAGCTTGGCCTCTCCCTAGCCTCAGATGGATGCTAAGGAGTAGCTTTAGTTTTCATTAGAAAGTTTATCATTCAGGAAAGCAATAATTCTTAAGAATCCTTTAGAACATATACAAAGTTTTGCAGGTTCTAGTTCTTCTCAAACTGGTGACAAAAAATCTCTCCAGTGAATTCTCCTCCTCAGCACTCTTCTGCCTCCTCTTCTGGAAACCCAGCTACCATGTCACTTGGTCAAATAACTCCTTCTCTGCTTGACCTAACATCTGGCAGTTTGGACTGGGACATCCCTGTTTGCCTTGGCTATGCTTGTGGCCAGTGCCATGCTTGTGGTGTATGTAGTTATTATACTGACAAGACATATCTGTGTATGTTAAAATTACTAAACTTGCTGCATCTTATGCATGGACTTGATCCCCATGAAACCATACTAAATCTGTGAAAATCTTGGCCTCTGTCAGGAAATCTTTTCAGAAAACCAGTACTCCAACTGAAATAACACTTGCTAACATATACAACTGTCCTCTAAAAATAATATTATATTACTTTACTGATTTTACATAGGTATAATCACTGCTAGTGCAGGTCAAATTCAAAAAGCAGACCAGGTAGGAAACTTCTGGTCATATATTAATACTCTGATTTGATCATATTTTTTCTTTTTGCCTAAATTGTAGAGCCTTGCAGAAACTGGAATGAGAGCAGATTTTAGAAACCAGTGCCAGAAGACATTTAATAATACTCAGATTCTTTAAATACATGTGGTTTTTGCATATGGTATAGATTCATAATGCAGAACTCACTAAATACAGTATCTAAAATCCAACTATACACACGTCAAGTTAAGACAAAGTGGATTTTAAAGCTTCCTTCTTTTTGACAAGCAAGAATTCACTCAGTACAAGATAATAGACACAACTGAAAAAAAACGAAAATCCTGTATCACCAAAACTCTATTTTCAGATTTAATTTATAACTCTGCAAATTGTGCATATGACAATGAAAAAAAGAGAAAGCCAGAAAGAAGGTAACTGTCTTTAAGTAATATTGCTGTGTATAAAAGGAATACTATATATTCTATATATAAAAGATTGGAGAAAGGGAGAGAAGAGAGAATGTAGAGGTAGATTACAGTTTAGATTGAAATATTGTTGTTATAGACAAAACACAGAATTTTAATTGTGACCAATGACTCTATCCTATTCAAAGGCATTCTACATTTTATTACAAAAGTATTTTCTAGCCATAACTTACAGCTCATTTTATTAATTCTAATGTAGTACAGTTCAGATTCATCACTGATTGATCAATAGTAACTCTGACATGTTTGGATGCAATCTAACAAAAATGAGAGATATCTGCTTTATCTTTAAATCACTTTGCTTTCCTTCTTTTCTGCTAATGTATTTCTAACACAGTCAGGAGTAGTTAAAAAACTTGCCAAAATAAAGATTCACCAAGGAGTCAGAAGTTGGCATATTTGTTTTCCCTCCAATACAGTAAACAGATCTCTATTTGTCTTCCATGTAAAGATGAGGAAAAAAATCCACGTAACAGATCTTGCAGTTTTCTCTCCTCCTTTTTTTTTTACCACTACTAAAAATATGTCTTGCCATATGACCAATGGCAGCACAATGTCTCTTTTTCATTAGAAGCCTTTTCACAATGCAACTCTTTCCTTCTGCTTTGTTTTCTTTTTTTAGGAAATTGTTAGCTAATGTGTGATTTACACTCTGATACTCACACAGATCTTTTCTTTTTCTTGCAAGAGTAGGAATTTATTTTGAGCAATACATATATCTTTTTTCCAAGTGTTTCTTTTAAAGTGGATTGGCATAATTAAAATAATGGGTTTCAGAATATGCACCTACCAGAAAAGATTACCAACTGTCCTTGTAAATACCATAACTCTGGATTAACAATATGGATTTTATGCTGTGTATTGACTTTGCTAACTATGCTCTTGCAGAGTTCACTTTCTGAGTTACATAACATTAAAATCTTATGGATAAAAATCTGACGAATCTCACTGTATCTTCTGTGTCAGACAATAAGTACTTTCACAGATTCAGGAAAACTGGATATAGGTAGCTCTTATTTTTCCATCAAACTTTTCCAATATTTTAATATGCAGGTTAACCAACATATTTAACCAGAACCAACCAACACTGAAGTAAATGCATTGCACTGTGTTTCCTCAATGCAGAGAAAAAAAATCTCATAATTCCTGATTTAATAAACTTTTATGGTAATGTAGAAATTTCACCTGTCAAGCAATTGAGCTACTTGTATATGCTGACTTTATTTCTGAAATGCTGCTTCATGAATTGATTTGGAACACAGTTTAATATGTAGTTAAAAGAAAAGATAGCTACTGTGTGGTCAATAACATGTTTTCTGTCATGTTAAACTACACTTAAGAGTAACCCAAATAACTCCTGAGTATTCACTATATAACTTGTCACAATCACTTTATATTTTATGACCTAACTGACTTATACTGTTATTGGGAAGGTAAGTTTCCAGCAGCTTTATTTTAGAACTCTTAGGCTCTGATTCCTCAGCCAATACAGATTATTCACTGATAACACAGCACCTAAAATTTTAAAGATTTTTTTTGGATCTCATGACCTCTCATCTCTGTTCTCCTTCCCATTTCCCTCTCAACCAAAAAATAATTAAAGAAAAAACACTTACTTGCTCTCTCAGGTCTTAATTTATGCTTCTTTTATGCTTTTTCACTTCACATACAAATTGCTTGAATGAAATTTCAGAGATCTCTCTCATTAGGTCTTTGGAAGATAATTGCGTTGTTTCAAGGCTCAGTTCATTCTGAGATCCACATTTTCTGATAACTCACTTTCTAAACAGTATGGGTCTTTTTTATGTTAACTGTTCATGTGTGCATGCTATTTTGCTCATGATTTTTAAAACTTTGCGCACAAGCATGCAAAGCTCTCCTGAGCTGGTCACTATAGCTCCAAATACAGCTCTAGAGTTATAAAACTCTACTTATTGTATTTTGGATTTCTAAACAATTCTTGAAGTTTTATTAATATAATGTAAATCTTTCTATAGCTCTTCAAAGCTATCCCTTCTTTATTTGCTGTGTGTTTATTTCTCCTAGATATAAAGTCAGTTAAAAGTGGGTATGTGCGTTGGAAAGATAATTCAGTTTTTATTTGTAAGGTCTAGCAGTTTAAGTGACAGCTAAGCCTGTATCCTAGCATAATATATGTTTATGTGATACATTGCAAATAGAAAAAGAGAAGATTCTCTAAATATTAGACTAAAATGGGAACTTACTTAGACAGAAATATTATAGCAAGATTTACCAAACAATGTCTGAAAAAAGTACAGCGACTACTACAATGTCATGACAGAAGTGGAATAGTTCTGTTTAGAGGGGCATATTTTCCATATGGTCTTGAACTGAACTGAAACTCACTGGAGAGAATGGAAAGAATCATTTTGAGTTCTAAGTTTTAAATACTGGCCTGCTTTAAGTGCTTTTAGTAATTTAATTTTTTCTAGATGAAGCAGCTCAGTTCCCCTATTTAAAGTGTGACACAACTTATCCTGTCTAGATTTTCTAATGGTCTAATTACCAAAGTAAATTAAAATGAGGTCTTTGGAGACATTTTTCAAACATTTCTGTGCTCATGGAGGAAAATAACATTTAAGTTTTTAAAGCTTGCAGAGAGAATCTGAGTGACAATAAAATTTTCACAAGGCGAAAACAATGATCCTTATTCTACATGAAACATATTGATTTGCCAGAAGAATTTATTCACATAGACAGAAGGCAATCTAAGGGTTAATTCAGGTTCCTAAGAACCTACATTTTCCTGCAGACATGATGAATATGGCCATTCCTCAAAGAGTGGGATCTTCAGGGATGTCTACTTAAATATGGTATTTCTGCGTCTTGAAAATACCTTCACTAAAGCTGTTGAGTTTAATACTGGAATTAATGTTACTAAAAGTGGTTGTGCTGATCATTTTGAAGAAAGCACATTTTCACTCAGTAGCCCTTTAGTGACACAAAGGGCTACTAATAGAAACAAGCCTGAGGAGGGAACTTTCTATCTGTTGTAGAAACTCTGTTAATGCAACTTAATGAAAACATATTAAGAAGTTGTTATGATTTTCTTCTTCCAAAATTCTATGTTACGTATTCAGACAGTTAAAATGTTACAATATTCAGCAAAATTTCTTTTGTGAGCTTTTAGTCACTCCAGTGTTTTTTTCTCCAGAACTTTACTCCTAGAATATGCCATAAACAAGTTGGTTTTCTGCTGGGGAGAAAGAAATTTCAAGCAGATGACAGATGTTGTATTTTGAGGCCAAGATACAGTGTCAGCAAGTGAGAGAGATATCACCCTACACAGAACTGGAACCCACAGAAAAATATTTGCCTGTGTTTACTGCATTTTTTTAATAGAAAAACATTTTATCTGTTGTACCATGAGCCATCACCTGAATAAATTACTGACAATCAATAATAAATAGTACTTCAGAATTTTATTACACAAAAGATAAAAGAAAAAAACCATTAATTTTTCCAAACCTTAAACTTTTTGATATTGTACATATAGAGATGCATAGATCTAAATACATCATTTATGTTTTACTTTAGAATACACACATAGAAGAAATAGAAAAGTCAGTGTGTTCCTTGTGGCCAAATTTATATTACTGTTGAAACTTCTGCTTGTGCAACCCTTGATTTTTAGGAGCTTCAGCTTTGCAGGCTTAAGGGTGCATAAACCCGTTTTTGCATTGGTCTTTCTAAGTTATTTTCTAAGTCTGTGGACTAAAAGAAGGACATGACTGTAAGACATGGGTTGATATCTTACATCATTTCATTAATAATTAGTGTAGTTTATATTATAAAGGGTTCAAAAGATGAATTGTTATATTTATTTTTAGTTGGAGCAGCAGGTTAGCATCAACTGTGGCATTTATTTTTCTCATTAGTAGTACAGTAGAGAGTGATGTGGTTATTGCTCGTACACCAACTCCTTAAAAAAGAAAAAGACCGTACGCAGTTGGGTGAGCAGGCACTACTCTTGAAATAAAACCTGGTATGCTTAGTAGTAAGGTACTCTACAGGATCTAACACTGTGCTATCCCATAGGAGCAGCCAAAGTCAAGTACAAAATCTAGTCAATATGGCAATGGATTTTTGAATCACGGTATTTATCCACAAATAAACTTCAGATGCCAGTCTCTGTCATGAAGGTGTAATTTTTTTCAGTACCTTCATCTGTTAAATACACCTCACTTTGTCCCTGCAATACAGCTGCTTAAATACAAAAACAGCATGCTAAAGTAAGTTTTCCTTGCAAGGCAAACTGTCAGAGAAAGGAAACAGATGGTCACTCATTCTGTAACTCACCCCATCTTGTCTAGGCACTGCAATCCACATAGTACCTTCAAATCATATAACATAAAACTTCCAGAAGCCCTAAGCAGATGGACAGGCCCACGGACTGGGGGCAAGGGGTAGGGGAAGCTATGCTTGCCTAAACCAAAGAGGCAGGTTTGTAACCACTATCTTGAAATTCAGGTTAAAAACAGTCCATAGTGAATAAAAAACAAATTGAAAGGGTTGTTTTTACTCAAGTCAGTATTAAATCAGGGGAAATAACTGAGCAAAAGATGCTTGCCAGAAATAAAGCAAATGTCAAAAAGAAAAATAGTTGCACACACATAAAAATCTCAGGCTGCATAACCACCATCCTTTTGGCTTTCTCATTCCATTCAGAAGTACTGCTGGGATGCTTTCAGGCTTTCATTCAACATATTCCAGAGTTGATTTGCTCTGATGAATGACTACACATTTCCTAGGGTGCATTATGTCTTTTATAAAAAAAACATAAATAAAAACACATAACAGGAAGTCAGATGGAAACAGCAGAGGTGAAGTTCACCTCTGAGTAGGAGGCTGGCTCCAGGCTTAACGCTGGGAACAAGTTCAAGCTGTGGCTGTGGGATCATCTTTGGGAGAGAGCTACTCATCTTGCCGGAGCAGGACCCCAGGCTTGCCCTGGCAAGGAGCTGAAAAAGTCATATTTGTAGAGATGTGCGACAGAAGAGAAGCTGCAAGTATTTCTCCCATTGACTTAACTAGTGGAGACACAGTGTGAGGAAAAAGAGCCCTTAGTT
This sequence comes from Tinamus guttatus, assembly GCF_000705375.1. Next base: position 22,777 of record NW_010585029.1, on the reverse strand, counting down.
CCTCTCCTCTCCCAATATTATTAATATCTTTTCCACTGTAAAACTCAACTGCCTTGTAGTTTTATATATCTAAACTACTTCGGGTTTATGTGGGAGAACTGGGTTTAACTGTAATTCATTGGTAGTCTCTTGAGGTGTCTGAGAGCAAAACATATTTTAAGATAATGTTGCAGGTTATATGCAGGGGAGTTGGACTAGATGACCTCTAGAGGTCCCTTCCAACCTTAAGCATTCTGTGATTCTATGATTGTATGATTATGGATTTTAAAGTTATGGTTTGGGAGGGAAGACAGCTAGTGAAATTTTAAATATTTTAGGAATTAAAATTGAAAAGTTAAAAAAAAAAAAACTGATTTATTTACAATGGAAATGCCAGTGGGACTTGGCTGATTTATTTGGGTTGGAATGAAAGAATCAAAGGACTATATCCCAATCAGCAACACAATAGGCACCTAACATTGAGTATTTAATCTTTACAATCAAGAACTAATTTGAAGATAGTTTTTCATTTAAAAAACAGTTCTTCAATGTATTTTTATTTCATATTTTGTAAGTACTATTAATATAATTAGAATGTATACAATTGCAATTCAAATGTATTTATAATGTGCAACATACTTGTACAAACAACATTGCTGTATTTTCAGATGGACTTTTTCAAACTTGCCAGAAACTTTCTCACTTCTGTTGTGCTTTATCACAACCCCAGGTATTCAGTCTCAATATTTCACCAGATATCTTCACTTTTCTTCACTTTTAGATTTTCATTATTATGTACCCTCACATGAAAACATGCCTTTTCCTTTTCCCCTCCTAGCTGTTTACTTACCTCACCTCTGTCATCATCATGGAGACTTTGGCAGAAACGAGCTGGAGAAACTTAACAGAATATCCCTCTTTGTGAAGTAACCCTCTGGTTTGGATAGCCAGCTGGGATACTCCATCAAACACATGGAGCAGCTCAAGATGTTCCCTTCTACTACCTTATTTTGACAAGCTAAAAATTGAGTAGAGCTTTTACTATAAATTTTTTTTAAAAAAATCACGTGTGATAAAGCACTAGGGAGTGTGTCTTAATATTTTGGAGGTGAACACTCTAGACCATATGAAGAGAGCCTCTTTCTTATAGATTACTCTATCTTCTACATGACTCTGATCTTCTCCAGTAAAGTTAAGAGTTTTAGTTAGAAATTAATATATTCACAAGCATAAAAATAAATTCCATGAAAAAAATGCTGCTTCTGATCTCCAGTAAATGAGTAAATTATTCCAATTTTCAACTGAGTTCAGACTTTTTTGAAAACTACTATATTTAGTATTGAAGTGTTAATGATTCTCTAGGATATCCTCTAGAATGCATTTTAAGAATAGCATTTTATGCTCCCACACTATGCTGACAATGGGAGCAGCGTGTGTAAGCTTCACAATTACATTATTTCTGCAACTAAGACATTTATCAATGGAGAAATCATATCTTGCTCATAGATAACTGGAAACAGGCCTTTAATACTGATACATTTTGTTGGTTCTGCAAGGTACAGAGAGTCATTTTCTCCCAAAGAAGCAGATGAGAACTGAATGAACATAACAACTCACAGGACCAGAATTGGACAGCAAATGCAACATTGGATAAGAGAATAAAATAATACTGCAATGTTTATTTTTCCTATATCAATGAACTTTAAAGTTCTTTTAATATACATTGAATACCTTTTGTATTCAAAGCAAAGCATTTTTTTTCTTGCTTCTGATAATTTGCAAAGGTTTTTTTATCTATGCAAAATAGTCTGTTTTGTTGTGCTGAATACTAACAGCCGAAAGGGAACAGAGGCAAGCACACCTTATGATACTTTCAAAGCCTAATAGTCAGTGATTCTTGTAGGGCCCAATTTTCAGAAATATCAAGAAAGTCACACTTAGTTACTGATCCACAAGCCTGAAAGTGGGCTTCAATAATAAAACTTCCTCTCTACTAATCCAAGAATCCATTTGAATATATAATAGCTCATATCCTCGCTGTCCCTCTAGATTTTTCAGTAATGGGCAAAGGTATAAGCATTAGGCTTATCTTGTTTAATCAAAAAGCTGCTCTGTGCAAGAAGACTGAGGTAAAGAGGTACATGGAAGGAAGCATCACACATAAAATATGACATTGGAGATGATAGGAAAAAAAAGCTCTTTTTATTTTTGATAATGAAGCAAGTCAGTTCACACCTTTTAAAATACCCATTTGTTTTCTCTTTCATAGAATCATAGAATGCTTAAGGTTGGAAGGGACCTCTAGAGATCATCTAATCCAACCCCCCTGCACATGCAGGGTTTCTTATTAATGCACTATTTACTTCAATATTATTTTCTTCTTGATTGTGTAAAAGTCATGGAAAGCCTGGTCTTTATAGTAGATTTCCATGGTGGCTCTCCTTGTAGATATTCAAGTTGAAATTGCTACTGGGAGAAAGGAGAAAAAAAAAAAAAACCCTCTTGCTTAGAAGGATACAGAAAATAAATCTATGAAACCAACAGGTCTGAAATAAAAATGTAACACCTGCCAGGCAGCTTACTCGCAATGTAAACAAGGATTAACACCAGCAATGGTGCACATATTTTTTTAAATATCACAACCTGAATACATGAAAAATTACTTCACACACTTGGTTTTTCAAATTGCATTTGTATTCAACACCTACTCCCACAGCCATAACAATATCCTATACAGAAGCAGTGAAAGCATTCAGTTCAGAAAGCAAATAGTCCAGAGGAGGAGTTTTACTACCCTTTGTTCTTCGTTTTAAGAGTAGAATGATTCTAGAGAAGAAATACAAAGCCACTACAACGTAAGCAGTTATTCAAAATTATCTGTTTGATGATTTGACTCCAGACAGGTGGGTTTCATGGATTTTCCTGAGGCAACTACTGTTGTCCTCAGTGGGGATTTATTCTTCCTTGGAATTAATAGGTTAAAAATAAACATTTTAAAACTAACTCCCTATCTACTTTAACATCTACTCAAGCTCAGAAGTTTGTTATCAAGAACCAGATATGACTTGAGGGGTGGTCAGTCTCCTTGCTGACGTAGCACTCAGGCTGCAGGCATATGGCAACAGACGATCACCATTAGGGGCGTTAATATAAGGTTAATTGTCTGGGTCAGGCCTCTGCTGGCAGGCACTGGCTACATACAGCTGTGCATACTGTCATCAGGCTATCGTCGGCTGAACAGGAGCTGGCTGAAATGATCTGTACTCTCTGCTCTCACTACCTATCCTCCCCAATGGAGAAGGAAAACAAGCCAATAAATTATTATTGAATTTGAAAGCACTAAAACAAAAACCTTTTGGCATCCTGAACTAGCAAGTCAAAGAGACATTTTTCTATCTTTTGACATCCTTGGTTTATAACCCATGATAAGAGATCTCAAGGCATCATTCCCATAAATTCTGCCTCTTTTCTGGGCTGAGGGCAATAAATAGTATCTGTAAGGGTTATTTTTTCCCCCTTCTCCTATGGGTGAGCAAGCAGGATGGAAAACCTCACCTGAACAAATGGATCTGTTAGTGAACCAAATGGTTCTTTTGCACCAGGGAGTATTTATAAGCCTTTAACACTGCCTTAAACAGACACACACACACCAAAAAAAAAAAAAAAAAAAAAAAA